>JAFELO010002000.1:891357-921138 GCA_017140195.1 Eumaeus atala
GACTTCATACCCTCACTTTTTACTAGCCCCTTTTAAAAACGGTACTGATTCTTTTGTTTGTTTTGGTACTATTCTGGTACTATTTTAAGTATATCGTGGATTGTGTAAATCTAACTAAACTTCAATAGCACTTTACACCCAGAAGTCCTTTTATTAGAATTAAAATGGTAACAGCCTCAACGTTTTAAGACTTTATTTCAGCCTATAGATACTTCGAATAAGCTTTTTATTCTGTTAATTGTTTTATATTTGCGTATTAAACTAATAACACTGTAGAAGTAATAAATGTTATTTGCAATTAGAAAATATGTTTTTTCTTTGTTACAATATTTATGGCAGGACTAGGTATATATCCAGTCGAATGAGCTGTGTTCGATAGTATGAAGCCATCTTCATCTTGCTAAGCTGTGGCGTTATAGATATCTACAATGTACATGTAGGTAAGTATAGGTAGTAACACCCGAAAACACTTTATTAATCTTTACAGTTTTTTTTTCAGTTTTTCTTCAGTTGCAATGTCTCTATCCTATTCAATAGAGCACGAAAATGGTGATGCTGATGATGATATTCACGTTAAATGGTACTGCTGTACATAACAGTTTACAAATCAATAGTTTAATGTTCACCTGCGTTGAATACGAGTATAATTACATCAGAACGATGTTTTTCTACAATCAATCTAAATAAACAGTGAATGGAAGCCGGGAAACTGTCGGCAATCTGTTCAACTTCTGTTTGTGTTTACTGCAATAACAGGATAATATTATAACATATATATGTTATACTAGCTGCCGCCCGCAACTTCGTCCGCGTCGACTAAAGACAACACCGCGAGAAATAGTATTCTTATAGGTTATTTATTATTCTGGTACATAAGCTACAACATTGCAGTTTTATCGCAATTCATTCAGTAGTATTGCTGTGAATACATATAGTATCAATAAATTTCTACTTTTGACGCAGTTTGATCGAATATTTATTTTGAACCTGCTGTGGCAGCGAAGGGAAGCCCAACACAACTTCAGCGGATTGCCACGAATACTCGTCGCGAGACGAGATTAGGTTGGGCTCGTAAGGGACCGGCCACCCTTTTTCGAAAATTATTATTAAAATTTCTTTGAAAGTTAAATTCTTATTCAAATGTAGATGAATTGTAAAACGTAGAGATCAGAACAGATCTTCTCAAGAAATGCCAAATATTTATAAGCCAGAGAAGTTACTAATTATCTCTTATTAATTTTAAACTAAGAGGACGAAGGAAAGCCTTGGTTATTTGAATGTTAAATGAGTGTTGGAATGTCGGGTAGAGTCAAGTACACAGATACGTGATCAAGTGAACTAAGTAATTCTGTTATTACCTGATCTCGAGCACAGTCACACGTCCTCATAAAAACACTGACAAGTGATATGTTTTACTATAGTAGATGAAGAGTATTTTTGTTTGTTTTTTTGAACGCGGTTATCTCTGGCACTACGAATATTTTTATATCTGATAGCTACACTCATTTTGAAGGTTATAGGCTATTTACTACGACTCTACGACCAGTAGGTCGTCGACTTATTGGTCGTAGAGGTCGTAGGACCTTTATTAGGTGTTATATCTACACGAGTTTATACCACCTTAACTTAAAGATGATCATAAAAGCTCCAGGTGGCGGATACGTCCAAGGGCCTATTTAAATAAACATATGTTAGTTACATATGTTTTAGTTACACACCATTTAGTTAATGGTGATTCAGCAATTTTTAGATCAAGTAGTAGTTTTAAGGGCCGAGCAATGACCATTGGCCAATGAGGGATAATTATTAATAAGGTAGGCAGTTCACATGGACAATACTCAATATTATCAGAGAGATTCAATGGCTTATTTATTTTTATTTTTTAAGACCAGTAAAAAGAATTTATCCACCCTAAACAATTCTGAAGACCTGCAATGGTTGAAAATTTAGGGAACTATTATTCAAATATTTTTCCATCCGGGTCTGATTCTGCACTCGTGTCCGAAAAAAAAATGCATTGCTCTGTTCTCTTTTTCCATCTCCAATTAAAAAGTATAAAAATACATAAACATATTTTGTTTACGTGTCAAAGTGTAACAAACAAACAAACTCACTTAGGCATTTATAATATTGCGTAAATATGGAATCTTTTGAAAGTACAAGTCCCTATTATTAGTGGAAATAGTGGTCAGAAAGCCACCTAGAACACGTAAAAAGCTATACCTCTAAAGCCATTTAAAATTTATTGTATCTTCACATTACTACCGAAATAAGCGACTCTCAGTCTGTTGCTGAAATTGTGTTCTTGTTGAAGTGGAAAGGCTGCACTTGCTTGTTTCACAGATACTTCGTGTTTATAGTTATCGCTAGTAGATTTGGGCCACGGGTGAATGTGTTACCAAGGCTTTCCTTCTTGCTCTTAATTTATTAAATATATATTAATAAGAGATAATTAATAATTTCGCTGGCACATAAATATTTGGCACCTCTTGAGAAGATCTGTGGTCTATCTCTACGTTTTACAATTCATCTACATTTGAATAAGAATTTCACATAAAATTGGGTATGAGGTTATTCAAACTCATCTAAACGTTAAGTCTTACCAACTACAGTATACCCTGTTTACCTATTTTATTCAGGTCGGCAAACATAAAAAATATTTACGAGTACATACGTAAGTAATTAATTTATCATGAATTATAACTGCTTATTATTTCAAAATTAATAAATTAAATTGCACATATTAATTTAATAGTTTCGAAATACATGTATCTACTTAGCTAAATTAATATTATGAAAAACTTGTTAAAGAAAAGAACGAAACCGGGTTTCACTTACTACACCTTACTATGACGGCAACTTACAAATTATAAAAAAAATATTGTAAAGAAAATTGTGAGAAATAAGTACCAGCTAAATTGTGTAGAACGTTAGCAGAATACACTGGGCTGTAGGTGTCGGGGTCTCCTTGTCTTGCCAGAAGTCTATTAGCTTCGTCCAGCTTCGGCAACACGGGGGACTTCCATATGCAGATGTAGTAGACGGAGAGTAGAATAGCCGCGAACGACACAGACGTGAGATAGGCCATGACGGTGAGCACGCGCACAATAGTGCTGACGGGCTTCTCCCTGTACATCTCCTGCGAGCGGGGGCTGCCGGCCGCGCCGGCCTCGGCGGCGGCAGCATCGTCGTTGCTGCCCGACATCGCTACCGACGCGTGTTCCGAGCGCGCCGCGGGCCCCGTGCGGACATGAGGAGGCGGAAGCTAGCGGCTCGCGAGTGCGGCGGCCGAGTGGTCGCGCTGGCCCGCGGTAAGCCGATCAACTAGCGCGTCACGGACGCACCGGGCCTCGCCGTAGCCCGCAGCCATTCATGTTATACAAACGTCTTAATAAATGTAAATAACCTTGCCGATCTGTTTGTCCTATAAATCGCACGTCTATTTTTACGTTTACATACATAAGCCCAAAGTGAAGTTGCGCCGTTATTAAATTATGCGAGGCGCCGTGAGCTTCAGCCGCATTACGTGACACACAATTTGATTATAAGATTTAATATTTCACTTCATACTTACTTTGTATGGCATCGACTCAATGCGAACAACCTGGTGCATAAGTAATCAATTTTTTCAATAACGTTATAGAATGTCAAGACCTTGCACACAATGTATTCCATATCTTTACGTGTCTGCTTCTCAATAACTAGGGATATAACCTATATATTAGTATGAACCAATAATATATAGCTGAAAAATTTGTGTTTGTTTGCGTGCGGTAATCTAAGGAACTACTAGCCCGAAAAGATTTTTTTATGTTGAATAGTCTACGACTAATATGTTCGGAGTTACGCGGGTGAAACCGCGGGGATGTTATGTATTCACTACGATACTTAAAAAATTTGTTCTACCATTTACAATTTAACTGTCGATTACTTTCTACTTATTAATTTTGGAAGTCGTACAATTGTTTAGTTAAGTATTTTAACTTTATTGGACTTATCTTCTTATGATACTATATAATGCTGGTGGTATAAAAAAATAATGAGGATTAAAATAATGTGAAGCAGACAGTAAGAACGCACAACATCTCTTGCACATCTTAAGTATATTTTATTTAACAGTTTGAACATCATATTTCTCCCTTCCCTTTATGTTTGGGTTATGGGCATTGCATGTGGCTCGGAACATCAGCAGTAGTGCGCTGATAAGTTGATATCGTATATAACAGCTTGGATGTCGTCTATCATTCGTCAAATATGATACACGTGCTTTGACATCATCATTTCTCCGGTATAGACTATTTTAACACACGCCATAGGACTAGGAATATTATTTCTTCTTAGATTAAATTCTAAACATTTGGACACCAAAACATTCTATTGGTGTTCAAATGTTGTTGTCCGAATGTTGGACCATTGTCCAATGCATTTGAGCCATCAAAGTTATCAAAAATCCTCAAAAAGTTCTTATTTCTTTAAGTTAGGTAGGTTCGATGCCACCTGGGCTAAAAGAATAAAACTTATTCTCAATTATAAATTTGTGGAACTTAAATGAATAATTTGGCGAAACGTGTACATTTCCGTACAGTACACACTGTATAATGTTCACTGTATATGCGGAATGTTTTACTAAAAGAGTGTAGAACGTGTTCCATTTGAATCGAAATTTGCTCAGGATTGTGTTTACTGTCACCTCTAGATATGTTTACTTATAGCAAGCAGATTATGTGTAGAGTAATCGGTGACGCAACTTTCTAATGAGGGCAATGTTTTTCGAGAGTACGTATGCACGCCGATTTCTGTGTTCCCTCCTACAGCCTGTGGGGCTTGACTTTGGATTTTCATATGAGGTGTTGTTACATTCGTCTTGAGAACGTAAATACATTAAAAAAAAAAAAACAAAATGGCAGATTTTGGGCGCTAATTTGTGAATTCAATTTTTTTACCTAATACAACCAGTGGGGTATCATAATGTAGAATTTTAAATGACGATTCCAAAAATACATATAACTTGTAGTTTTAATTGACAGAAAATAAAAAAAATTTATAAAAAACTAATCAAAGGAACAAAAAGCCCGAATGCTTACTGAAAAGAATAAAACCAGGTGCAATCGGGACACATTTTTAAAATATTGGCAAAAATCGACACGATAAATATTTGGCATTTTTTAGGACACCTACCGTGTGTGTATATATAATGGTAACTTGTAAAATACGATAATTATTAGTAAATGGATATGTCGTAGTCGAATTGCACAAATCGCCGTATAACATTATGGCTGGCCATTTTCAAATACAGGGTTCGTGCGGTTTGCGTAGCCGGTGGTCCGTCGGGGAGGGGGGAGGGGGAGAAGGAGGCAACGCATCGGCACAGTAATTATGAAGAAGTTCATAGGCGTCGGTAGGAGGTAGTAAAAAAAGGTTCCGATTGCTCGTTTGCCCCCCTATTCTATATTAGAAAAATAAGGGTCGTTTTGTTTTGTAGCCGGCCAACGATGTGCCGGATTATCAATGCGAGTTCTTCACGTTCTTCAATATGGCGGCTGACCTTTAGTCTAATTAAATCAACAAGTATTGAAATTAGGCCAAGTGTTTTGAGTGCAAGTAAAAAACATAACCTAACCACGAAGGCGTAAGGAGCGAACATTCGAACTTATATGGACATATTTTCAGCGGGGCTAATTCACAATCGACGTCATCGTTGTTGTCATGTCAAGCAACGCCTGAAGTTTTAAAATTAGGAACTAAAACGTGTTAAAAAGGCGGATAATGATTCACTTTATTTCAACAAGGCCTGCATTATTGAATATCGGAGAACGCAGAACTCTGTCTGGTGCTATTTCACTCAGCCTTTGTGGTTTTGGTAATTTTTTTATTAGCACTCAAAACACTTGGCCCAAATCTCATACTTGTATCGATCACTAACACTGATTAAAATCAAGAGATTTAATTAGGCTGAACGTCAGCCGCCATATTGATGATCGTCCCGCAATGACAGTCCAGCTAATCGTTGGCCCGCCACAGAAAAACGGGCCTGTTCTTGAAAATGGCTCGTAGGAATTTTATGCGGCGATTTGTACAAAACGACTACAACATACATATACTCACGTTCTCTGTGTTTTAGTAGGTATATTTCTTATACGTTTACTGACAAATATTCACATAACACTTTAGTCACTAACTCTAGCAAACATGTGCTTGTAGGAGTCCCGTATCACGTATTACATGTACGTGTATTTAAATAGCTGCAACATGAGCATAAAATATTTCCAAACATTTTTAGTTCGAGTAAAACGTTTTCTCAATCACATATAATTAATTGAAGATATACAAATCGCACGACAACTAGAATTCAGAACTAAGCAAAGCGGGCAGCTTCTACAACTAATTAGTACTTAATTACTGAAAAGTGAAAATTCCCGCGCGGTTGCCTGGGGCGACCTGAAGGGTGCACTGTGCCCCCCACCAATCTCTCTCTACTCGGCCATGTTATGCTGCATTGTGAATAACCTTAGGTTTACAGCTGTCTGTAAGACCACCGCATCTCATAATATATGTTAAAAGTTTAAAAGATTTTAGTCCAAATTTTAAGCAATTGGTTTTTTACATATTCGTGATCAGGATCTGACATGCTGAAGGAAGGCGATCAGAGCTCACCCTCCTTCGTGAGTAACGTGGTATGAAATTTCTCAAATTTATTAATGATATTTAAATAAATATATTTCCATTATAATATATATTATATATGTAGTAAAAAACTTAGTGTAAATATTCCACAAAGCCCGCAGTTATTATTATAAAGGCACTTAAACTATGTACACAATTGTTGTGGCCCATTAGGGGGGAGGGGGAGATGAAAAGGAGAGCAACGCATCGGCATAATTATGACGATGTTCATGGGCGTCGGTAGTCTTTGAAAGGCTCCGATGGTTGTTTGTCCCCCTATACATTAAAAAAACTGTCATACCTGCGTAGGATTATCCAGATTTTTTGACAAAGCTAAGACAATGCATGAGCAATGTTTGAAAGATAAGAGCATAAGATATAAGTATTATAAATCATCAAGGCGATGCGAATTTCAGATAACTTAAACATAAATAATACATGGTTGGTAGAGCTAGCTGTTTCACGTACCTAATGCGTTGTTGGCATAGAGATAAAATAGATTATAGATACAGTAGGGAAGCCATAGACAGGCCTATGACTGCGAGTGTCCGTGTTGGCTAAGCGAGTAGGAAGATGAGAAATACATTACTTTATTTGTCTCGCATGCGCATTGTCTCTAACATCTCTGTTAAAAATTGAGATGCTTTCTCTTTCGTCTTTGACGAACGCGTTTTGGGCCCTTTTCTACTGTTGTAATCAATATGTTCGATATTGGCAAGGTTTGATAAGACTGGCTAATGGTGATATTTTTTCAACGAAATACCTTATTGCGTACACGCACTGAGCGGAATGAGAGCGACGTCGTAAAAGGCGTAACAATACTTTTTTGCGTCTGCAGCACACAGCTCCTATCGGTTGTATTCTGTTTCTCTCCGCACCGCGCGCTGTCTGCCTGCATAATAGTTCGAGCTGCTACGGCTTGACAGGACTGAGAAACCATTAAATTTTTATGTAAATAAATATATTTTGTTAGAAATAATTAAATTTAACTATGTTAATTTCTTTGATATTTTTAACACAAATTATGACGGTACAGCAAACATCTTCTTCCAAAAAGTTGAAATTCACTTCATTCCGACCGGCTCTGGGGTCCATATACCCCACATGCTCTTATGTTGATAAAATTATCGCAATACCCCGGGGTATTGCGATAATTTTATCGATATGCGATATTATATATAATATTAAAACCAACCGTAAGGAGTAGGGGAAACTTTTGCCTATGTAAAACACTAAATTGAAATAAAACTCATTAAACGGATTTTTCGCGACTTATTTAATCTCATTATATTATCACTTGTTATAACGCCATGCCACAAGATTTTAATAATTGAAAATAAATAGGTACATGAAGATTTTTTATAATTATTTAGTTGTTACAGTTTTCAATAAGTGCTTTTTGTGGGGTGTTACGTTTAGTTCTTGATTTGAAAATCTTACTGGGTCCGAGGCAGGAGGAAGCACTCAGCTATGTGTTTGGACGACTACCGACGCCAATAGACATCCGCATCATTGTCATCAGGAAGGTTCGTTCCTCCAATAGGCCCTTGGCTACTCAGAAACCATATAAAACGCGACACTGTAGTTGTTAATAATGTCATGAATGTCTGCGATAACGGGCACCACAAGAATTGAGTTTCACAGAATATAACAAGAAGCGACACAATGTTTCACTAGCTCTGCACGTTCCAGTGGTATCTAGTGGTCTTTGTTATTTATCGTCTTTCTTGGTACGAATAAGATGGATTCGTCTATCATAGTAAGCTTGTACATAGGGGCTTGTATTTAAAAGATTACTATAGTTTCATTGTCACAAAGATGTCGGTGTTTGGTTTATCTTTGTAATCTATGCTCAAGCAGTGAGACCGGGAAACACGCACTTAATTAGCATTATTTAATGTGAAAGGTGTGTCACTTAGCCTAGATACATCGAACTATTTTTTTTTCCTTTTTTTTTTCGGAGGGACCTACTACTGATTGGCGGCGCTTGTCCAGCCTTAACAGTTCGACTGATTACGGAAGACTTTTTTGTCTTCTGGTTTTAGGTAGACGATAGGGGGACAGACCCCCCTCCTTTCCCGCAGATGGGAAGATGCAAACCGGAAGTTTTGTGGACATTACCCTATCGTGATTATTTTTGGGCCCGAAAAGGGGGAGGCGGTCCCCCTCCCCACGCTAGTGGGACGGCGCGCGCACGATGCCGTTTAATGTTACGGGACGTGTATAAGGATAGTTGAGCTCGTCTTTCGGTTTAGCTTGTCAGAGGAGGTCGGCCTCCTCCCCCACCCTCTGACGGGTGGGGTCGATTTGCGCTTCAAATCGGCTAGAAGCCGTGATCATAATTACATCGAACCTATAACAGTTATAATAGTATGACAGTTTATACTTGTAACATTTGTTTTAAGTAACACAAACTGTGTGCCCACTCCGCCCGGCGCGTACGGAGTTTCTCCCTCAGAACAATCATAGTGACATTCAATAAATAAAGAACTCGTAATCAATATCTTAGAGCGCTAAGCGCTGTTTATTACCCGACTATCTTAAGAAGTTAATGTTTTTCGAGGCTTTGTTTGTAAGTACGTAGATGTCATGTTCCCTCCTATAGCCTGGACGGCTTAACGAATTTTAGTTAGACTGGTCTTGATAACGAGAGCGCTAAGCGCTGTTTACTACACGACTGTGGTAATGTTTTCGAGAGTTTGTTTGTATGTATGTAGATTTCTGTGTATCCTCCTATAGCCTGAACAGATTTTAGTTAGTCTCGTTTCGATAAAGCGAGTGCCATTAAAAAAATAGGTTTTTTTTCTATAGCAATGCAGTAGTAATTTGGCTATAGTTAGTAATACGAGCACATAATGCAATGTAAGCGATATGTGCCAAGGATGATCGATCACCAGCTCATAACATAGAGTACTTGTGTACATAGTTTAAGTGCGCTGAAACAATATGGGAGAATCGATCCAATTACCTATAATGGAAGAATCCCAAAGCACCCGTGGGCGGAACGATAGCGAATTTAGTAAATTGATAAGCGACTGTATGTACTTATAGATTACTTACGTGATCTTGATTTAAAAAAACGTGCCATCGCGAAACGGACTCGCACCGTTGATTCCACGCCAACGGAAAGTTTGGACATGACAATTTATAAAAATCAATGCACGTAAGTGCGAACGTCCGTCATATAGTACCCATATTCCGTTTTCCTTTGCCGATATTATCTTATATGTTAATTCTTGCCATATTTCATGACAAGACTTCCCAGGAGGAAAATCTCACAGACGCACAGACTGACGGACTGTTTAGTTACCTTGGGTACCTCCATGCGGTCGTATCTCGAGGTTTACAACCGTTCGCGCCCAGGCTTCGTCACCCAATGAGTGAGCGGCCGGCTTTTCATTCACCGCGTATCTAAAACAGAGCGGTTCAGCGTAACACGATCCGTTTCTGTGGCCAAGCTGTCTGCATCGAAAGCATCCGTCTCCTACGATTACTTCCGTGCACGACTTGTATATACCTTCAATAGACACTTATAACACCTGCTTGGGTGAGGCTGTGGGACTCGCAACTTTAGGTAGCCGCCGACCAGACCGACTGTCTACAACACATTGAACTGCAGCAACAGGGCAGATCACTACCACCGTATTAATGGCTCCAAGACCAAGCGGCCTGGACTTGCTCCAAAAGGCAGCTGCCTCAGCCTAAGCACCTCCACAACTGCGGCTATAAGCTCCAACAGCTGTGGCAGCGTCACTTAGTCCTGTAACGCACGTTGATGGGCCTTACCCACCTTCAAACATGCTCCTACCCACCTCTCGGTATACGGAGCGAATCATGGGAGATGCACGGAGGTTTGCTCACCGACTCTGTTCCCCAACGTGCAATTCTTGACTCCTTACACATTATTTAAGTGCCCTCTCGTTATTTCAGAAAGGGGAGAACCCCTTTCTGGGGCCTGACACCACAAGGACAGAAGTTGTCATCGGCCTCGTCAGTCCTGATAATCTCGATGCAGCTACGTCGTTACCTATCCTTTCTCTTCGCGTGCTATATATGCGCAAAAGTCCTCAAATGCCTAAAACTCTGTTCCGTTTCGACCAAATCCTGGTGATAGACTGGGCCCATCGTAGTCCTTTGGATACCGTCCAACATGAAATTTCGCTCGTTTTTGTACAAGTCACATTCCCACAGTACATGGTCTCTGGTTTCAGCTTCATGGCCGCAAGGACATGATGGCAGGTCACATAACGCCATCCTGTGCAGGCGGCCTCTAAAGCACCCGAGCCCTGTTAGTATCTGCGAAATAACGTACTCAGGTTCCACCCATTGATATGCCAGACGCGTTATAACTTCTGGAAAGAAGCAGTACCGCTCCCTCCCGTCGGCACACGCGGCCCAGCATGTGCCAAGTGGATAAGACGTCGTCCGCGATAGCGCTTTTCTTTCTCTTACGCTCCCTGCCCTTGAGCCCCGCGCACTCCTCCTGCACGCGTTCCGCTCGAAGAACCTCCAGATCGGCAGACAGAACGCCGGCCAATACTTACCAGTGCCGCACTGTAGGCCTTCGTCTATATAATCAAAGCTGGTCTTTGGGTGCGTAATAATGCACTATGTACAACACACAAGTTAGAGCGTCGACACCAAAGCGCCGCAGCATATGTCAGGATTGCAACATAGGTTACGTGGTGCAGGAACATAAGTACCCGGTACTTCACACCCCACGAGAAGGTAGACACGTGAGACCTTCCCGAAAGAGCTGGCGGCCTTCTCGCCCATCAAAACCGCATGCAGCGCAAATGATCTAGCATCGTCTATGTGTACTTCAAGCGCCTTGGTCACAGATACACTCGCGACCGAGGCACCATTCATCCTAATGGTCGGTCCCTTATTGCCATAGCCTGGGACTTGGCTGCGGAAAATGTTAGCCCCAATCCGGTAGACCGTTCAAGATCGTGGAACATTTCTGTTCGATAACGGCGCGCGACGGTGCCTCCATCGCAAGCGTCAAATCGTCAATCGTAAGTTTTGTGGCATACGCATGCCACAAAACTTACACCTTCTGGTCTCGGCAATTTAAGGATATCGTCCAGGAGGAGTGTCCATAGTGTGGGGCCCAATACCGAACCCTGGGGACATCCCATTGTGGAAGCCTTCCAAAGCGTGCGGTGACCAACTGTGAAGCCAACATAACGGTTACAGAAATAACTCAGGAGAGTCTGATAGATGTACAGAGAGATGCCGGTAGCTTTTGCTTTTAACACTATCATTGGCCACCATGCATTATCGAAGGCTCCGGAGATGTCCCCACCATGGTGCAAGCTTTATCGTGGCGGTCAGGCTTAGTAGCCTGGGGTGTACCCAGGCGAATGTAAGTGAACCGAGGGGGATCTTTGCACCCCTCTTATAAGAAGAGGTGGCTAAAAATCAGGAGGAGAAATCGCTCTCAGTACCCCTCTTATAAGAAGAGGGGACCAAAGAACAACAGGAGGTGGCGCTTATGCCCACAGGGCAAGAGGCGAAGATAGGAACCTCACCCCACTGCACTGCCCCCAGTGCGTGGCAACCCCATCTCTGGAGATGGAGTTAATCCCTTAGGGGGCTGCGAGTTCCCCTGATGATTTGTTGTTCCGGGGCACCTTTCAAGGGCGGCACTATCATGTGCCGCGAGTCCCACACACCACTGGACCCAACCCAGGGCCAATGAAGGCGCGTAAATGCGTTTCCCCGTGTCAACAAAAAGAAAAAGGCTCCGGAGATGAACAAAAGGACGAGCTGGACGTACTTATATGTGGAATTATCTACTGTCTCGAACACTGATTTTAATGCGCTTACAGTTGAGCGCCCTCTAACGAATCCATGCTAATTTTCAGAAATACCACGATGCAGAAAGGGAGTGCAAATAATTATCAGGCGTTCTAAAATTTTCCCTAGAATCAGCAGTACAGCAATCGGCCGGTAGGCCTTCGGATCTGTTAATGACTTGTCATTTCCCTTTGGCAGCACTATCAATGAACCTACCTTCCAGATATCTCGAAAGAGCCCTTCTTAGATACACGCTGTGTATATCAGCATCATTTCTCCGGTAGAAGCCGTCCAGGCCTTTCTGATAATATTTCGAGTGATTCCGTCTAATCCAGGACTTGTATTCGGTAAGCTTCTAATAATGTGATCGACTGCACTGCGGGAAGGAGCGCTTGAATCCCTACCGGGAGCAGCCGCAACTCGCACTTGCTGATCATAGTGGTTGTCGGTTTATGTTGCCTCATCTGGGCATAGGGAGTACAGGAGCTGATGCATAGCAGTTTCAATGTTGTTAACCTTCTAGGAGTTTTCCGCCGTGAATGACATTCTTCGGAGGACGAGATCTTCCAGTCGCGGCTTGGTATGCCAAACGCCAAGGTTTTTCATTTCCCGTCTCGGCAATATCTCTTAAATGCTTAATTTAAGCGTCCTTCATGGTCACTTTGTATTCTTGTCTAGCTTACACATAGGGCTTCCTGCAGTGAGGTTCCTCGTCTCGAGTTTTGCCAACATCGTCGTGCGGCCTTGACTTTACGGCACAACTGGTTCAGAGTCGGACTCCCCCATTCGTAGCCCCTGAACTCCGCATCCTTGCGATATCCGAGGTATTTTCACTAAACAGCTTGGCAAGTCCATTTACTGATTTCCTGGAGTCCAGACTCCAGGGAATCAAACTCTCGCTAAAGGTTAGTCTAAAGTTGATGAGCTTGGAAACACTGACCATTAACATATACACGGTTATTGTGTAAGTTCCCGGCTATATGTCCATACACTTTGACTCCACCACATCCGCCGCCAATGAACCTCCACATATTTTTAAGCGCAAGAGACCCGGTAGCAAATCTAACACTAAGGTATCATAGCGAGAGGTACCTCAGCGGTCAGGGCAGCCTGATTCAACTGCAATGTAGCAATAGCACAACCTTTCTCAAAAATATACCTATACGAATTTCGCGATCGTTCTGGAAATACTCAATTATTTAGGTTGCGGTTTCAATGACTGTACAGTGTATCCATAAAGAGTTCAATCGGTTGTTTTGACAATTGATCATAATATAATGTTATGGATGACTTAGGAGGATAGAGTTCTTGCATACGAACGTTTCTCCGTTGTGATGTAGCGTTTTAAAAACCAGTAATGACAAGTAGGACTTGCACATTGCGGGTTGCATGCCAACTGGATAAGGTTCCAATGAGCATAACTACTTACAAAAATTGATAAACTTATATATGGGGGCGAGACCTGTCAGTTTGACCCGTTGAGGGGATAGGGTAAAGGATGAAAACATATCTGAATTCGAAGCAGATGTTAATGGCCGTCGGATTTATTATTTATTCCCCGGATTTTTTTATTTTTTTTTTTCGGAGGGACCTGATCTGATACTGCTTGGCGGCACTTGTCCAGCCTCAACAGTTCGACTGACTACAAAGACTTTTTGTCTTCAGGTTTAGACAGACGATAGGGGGACAGACCCCCCTTTTTTCCGGCAGATGGAAAGAGATGTAAGGCCACTTTTCTCCGTGTCATCTGAATTTAGGGAAAAATCCAACATTGGCAAATTTCAAGATGGCGGCCCAGGGGGTGTTGTCAACTTTTCTTCCGCCGGCTCGGCGCACGTTTCTCTTTTTTGTACACTTTTACCCCTCGATTTGGATTCCTATTTTAAAAGTCGAAAAAGAAATCGCTCTTGAATTTGGACCTCTGTTTGCGGGGTCGTGGCGCGATAGTGCTTTGTAATTTTTTCGATATTTTTATTTCCACCGCCCACGTTTATCCCCAATTTTCACAATTGTTATGTATTTATTTTTTCCACAAGATGGCCGACCGCCCACGCGACTTTTCCTAAAACGAATAGAAATTGCATTTTTTGAGGGGAATATTTCTCCGTTAGCCCTCGTTTGATCCAGTACATTTGTTCGTGGTAAAAGTGGGTCTTGACTCGAGGTGCTGCCGCACATTATTTATTTTTTTCACCCCCACATTTTTTTCAACTTTTCATTCAAAAACCCGACGAGTAGAAAGAGCGACATTTTTGATCGGGATATTAAACGCGCACCTCGACCGCCACCGCCGCAACGAATTTTTACCCTTTTGGCACACATAGACTGGCAACACTGACTGCAGGATTTTTTTTTCGTTTTACGAAGACCCGCTACAAAGCCCTGGAAGGAGTGGTGCGGGGTGACTTCAATGTATGGGGGAATTTTTCGTTCGCTACCATGTCTATAGGAAAAATACATCCGCTCAAATATTCAAGATGGCGGCCGAGTTAAAATGATCGACTTTTTTTTACCATGCGCTCGTTCGAGGTTGGTGTCGGTTTCGATTGATTTTAGGATGAGAGAATTTTGATTGTAAATTTAAGAAATTTTACGTACACAACATTTAACAAAAACCCTGCTGTTCCTGCCAATAATCAAAAACGATATTAAATTCTAAAAACTCATATCATTTAGTAGTACTGTCCAACTAAAAAGTACAAAGTAAATATTAAATCGATACAATGTTACTATAGCTCGTGAATAAAATGTCCCTAGGCCTGGTAGGTTTAATGGACCAGTCAGACCAGTGGAAATCTCCATGTACTCGAGTTTACTAGAAGGCCATGAACTCGTCACGTGAAAATCAGCTGTGGTGCTGTAGGCCTCTGAACTAAAATTTATGTAATTGTAAACATTTTTTAATATTTATTTATTTAAATGTTATTGCTAATTGGCCAATGTCTGATTTTACTGAAGTATTATTTGCGGTACCGTTATACCTACAAGTATAAATGGCATAGAATGCAGAATATGAATGTTATGTTAATCAAATAAGAAATGAATTGCAATTTGAATATTAATCAATATGACGTTCATCTATTCAATATGACCTTCGGATCCGTAGATTTAAATAAGTTTACATATAAATTATTTAAAACAAACATAAATTAAAGGAAGTATCTACACTTGTTTACATTTATATAAATATTAGGGTCCGACCGAACTTTCGCTTTCGGCCAGTTTCTGGCCATAGGACGTATCTATCTACTTGACGTTGTACTTGACTTTTAGAGCAAAAAAAATATATTTGCTTAGATTTTAATGTGGTTAAATATTATTATTTTCAACGAATTGGAAATTATAAATAACATATAACTGGTAGTGTCATGCTGCATTGCATGTAATTGCTGACCCAATTGCAACTATATTAGCCGGCACAACCAGGAGGTACCTCCTGCGGTAACGGTAAGAGAGCGAGAACATGTATCATAGGGATTATGAGATTCCGGTGGCCCATGTATGTGACGTAACTATACCAAAGAGGCCAATGTAAATTTAACAGTATAAGTCCTTCTCCCTTCCAAGGAAATATACACAGATTATTAGGTATTTATAAATGTTGCTGCTGTCGACAGAATCAAGTGGAAACATATACCCTTGGAGGTTCATTGTTTCAGTTAAAATTTTCTCGTTAGCCAAAATAATCATATTACTAATAAGAAAATACCGGTGAAGCGCAATTATTTAACTCGCGCACAAGGTGGTCAGGGGCATGGTATGCGATGAACACTGATGTACAAAATTTTCAATTAATACTAAGTACCCACGTCAACAGTGCCTTCGAACAGACAAAATATCAAACTTCTAAGTAAATGCAATCAAATGAGTCTGCTGTTAACGTTATGTTATGCACTTATGCCGCATATTTAGACATACTTCGTAACGTGCTTAACTAAAACCGTCCCGTACACTTAGAATTATGAAACTTACCAAATAGAGGCAACGTTTATTTTAAATTATAGGCAGACTGTATTTTACGTTCTCAAAAAAATAGAAAGGTGTTTTGAAGAGTTTGTATGTAAGTGGGGGATCTAATTGTAGGGTTTTACGATTCAAAAAATATATTTTAGTCATTTACAAGAAACTAAAAATATAAAATTAAAAAATCTTTAAAGGAACCAAAACCCGACTGTCAACTAGAAATATTTTTAAAATCAGTTAGCAGTCGGGGTTTTTTGTTTTTTTTTTTTATTAATTATACATATAAAGCTTACGTGTTTTGTATAGTATAAAGGGACAAAAAAGTAATCGGAACCTTTTGGTGCCCATAAACATTCGCATAATTACTAAGCCGATGCATTGTCCTTTCCTTCTCCTCTCCAATGAGCCACTGGCTACTCACAAACCGTACGAAATGTGTTACAGAAGTTGTCATTTTTCTTGCGGTATCATGAGAGCGAGAGGTATCCGACCCCATGCCGCCGCAAATCTGCATAGCACTACCTATTACTAAACTACCTAATGAAATAAACCTATAAGGAGTTTCCATATAAATTACTAAATAAGTAAAAATATTCTTAAAAAAATGAAATCTGGTGTAGACTTTATTAAGTCATAGAATTTTAAAAATTTATATAATTTTTTTAAATATATGAAAATATTAGTTTCGGTTTCGGAAGAAACAAATGTTTATTGGAAGAAATATCAAGAGGTCGTGTGTGTTTACTGCTCATGGTTAACACTTTCGATTTTGCTGGATTGACAAGACGACGAAAGATTTAGCCCATTCGTTTATAGGATTGAAATCATCATTGATGCAGGAAAAAATATCGTGTTGTGACGATCGCAATAAAAATAAGAGACTTAATATCAAAGAAGATTTTTTTTGCCATTATTTTTTATATTTTTACAACCTGTTGTAAGTTAATCTCAAATTTGAATTCTTACTATAATATTTTTAAAATTGAACAAGAGCAACTTATTAAATTATAATTTATTTTGTAAAAATCTTTTCTGCTTCGTCGCAGGTAAATGTTAAAAAACACACTGATATCAGTTTGACAAACCAAAGTGTATAATGATACCATAGAGATATTAAAGATAGAGTAGGGAAGCCCTAGACAGGTGCGTCCCGGTGAATAGAGAAGGAAGATGAGAAATATACGACTATCTTTGTCCATCTAATCTCGTATGCACATTGTACATTAATTAAAAAAATGAAACAGTTGCATAGATTATTTCATAGAACATTAAATAATGTAAGCTCATTTCATATTTGACTTTGAATGGCGCGTTTTAGGCTGGCCCTACTCTATCTATTATCTCTATGATTATCACCTTTACATGCACTGAGAGCTTTATAGTACTTATCAGATGATATTTGACAAATTTGTAATCAATTCACACTTCACAGTTCACACCATTATTATTTACAATACATGAACATTGATTACTACATACAGATAAAAGATTTTTTATCTATATTATAGTAGTTATCATCCCATTGCAAGTTTTTGCAGTACCGGAGAGATACTGAGAACATTTACCGTACGAAGTACATCTTACTAGTACAATTACGGATTATTAGAGTTCGAACAGCGACCGGCTTTAGTTTACTGATAATTACTTTTTATCTGATAGGGAATGTATCGATAAAATATTCGAATCTACTCCATTTATCTTACATAATAGGAAATATATTCACATATTAGAGATTATTGATAAATCTTTAATTCATAAAATTGCAATATTCTAATCACAACTATTAATATAAGTAATCCTGAAAATTATTAACTAAACAAAATGCCTGCAACGATACATAATAAAATAGTGTACGGACCTCAGGAAGAGCTAATTCCAGCGCATTTATCTTATGGACAGTTTTTGTATGATCAACTCAAAAGTGGTGGCAACAAGCCTGCAATAGTAAGTTGTTTCTGCAATAAATATATTTATGCTTTTAGATATGACTAATTACTATGATGTTTACATTTCTCATATTGATTGGCTATTAATATTTGCTACCATGGGATAAGTCTAATTATGCTTTCAAAACATAAATGGATTGACAATAGACATACTGCATTAATGTAAATATAAAAAAGATTAATACATAGATCGTTTTAGTTGATTAATAGTGTTGTTATTCTATTTTAGATAAGTGCTGAGACTGGTGACTCAATTTCATACCAAGAGATATTGCAAAAGAGTGTGAACGTTGCCGCGGCTCTTCAGGGGCTGGGCTTGAGGAAAGGTGATGTGGTGACAGTCATCAGTGAGAACCGCTTCGAGTTCAGCATTGTGTCACTAGCTGTGCTCTTCTGTGGAGGAGTCCTGTCGACACTTAATGTGACATATACTACTGGTGAGTTCCATAATTTAATTATACAAAATAATAAGATTTTAACACATTTAATTTAAAAACTGGTTTACCGTTGGACTTGGATTAAATATATCTTTAAGTATTGAATATTACTAGACCTATCTGTATTACTATGTATATCCTAATATAATTAAATTTATTTTTAGGGGAAATATCACATATTTTTAACATAACAAAACCAAAGTTTGTATTTACTTCACCTATAACAGCACAAAATATATATGAGTGCAGTGAAAATTTATCCCACATAAAAAATGTTTTTCTGTTTGGAGAATATGATGTAATACCAGCTATGTTCTATGATGAGTTAGTGAAGAAGCATGTCAACATAAATGATTTCACAGTGGTGGATGTGAATGGGGTGGATGATACTGCTGCTGTTATGTGCTCTTCTGGCACCACAGGGCTCCCCAAGTGTGTGATGCTCACTCATGTTAACTTCCTTACTTTGACTGCACATATGAAGTATGTTTATTTTATTTTTAACTTTTTATAGTACATTTCTAACATATATTATTATTTGTGCAATATAAAAAGCTTTGTGTACATTTAAGCTATTTCAGTTGTTAAAAATGTAGGCTCTAAGATATTTGCAGGGACACATTTAAGGGTATCAAGCATTGGAACACATATTACAGTCTTTGTGGTCTTACAGCAGGGTTAAATCATTGAAATGAAAATATTTTATTCAAAACAGAATTATAAAAATTATTATTTGAATGTCTGTACCTGAGAAGAACAGGCGATACCCAGTAACTGATGCAATGTCTATAAATATACAATAAAATGAACACTAAAATAAAATAACAGAAATAACCTAAACCATTGTAATGAGATGCTAGGAGAGTTTCACTCCCTAGGTCTTTTTATCTTTCCTAAATTCTAGTACTTTATAATATTCTTTACCCCACAAGCATTCTTTAACAACTTTTTAAAATTTTTCAACCGATAGCTTCTGTCTGGAATTCTTTGATAAGGCATTGCCCTGGAAAACAGTTGCTTACTCTATATAGTTTGCTATAGTGTTGCTTATATCTATAGACTCCTATAGACTTAGCAGAGCAAGGAATTGGCACTAGCGGTACCAGTGTTCATCTTGCGCCTCTTTTGAACTATACTGAATTCAATAATAAAAATAAAAGTGATGTGAAAAATTCTCTGGATTGCGAAAACTCCACTATTATAATTGATTCCATAAAGTACCTGCCAAAAACTACTAATTGAGTGAAGTACAAAGTATCGGTATCAAAAGGAAAAGTAACAATACTATTTTGGTATCCCTAGTTGCTGCTATTGGGGTATAAAGAATACATATAATACTTGTACTAGACAAAATATGTTTGCCGGTGCAAAAAATCATACCTTATTTTTGTTCTGTAGTTGTTACTTCATCAATTCTTGTTAACTACAGAAGCTATATTCTTTACTCTAAACTCTACAGCACAAAGAGCGTGGCAGCATTCCATCATTGCTTTCAGCATCATATACCTATAATATGTAAGTTGTGTAACCATTTTAACCGAAGCAACCATGCCCGATGAGCATCTGCGTCAGACGGAAGTTTAGGGGTTTGCGCCTACGGCGCATCCACCGCTCGAGGACCGGGCGCAGGGCAGCCGTTATCTCTCTACCGTACGGCTGCCGCGCCAGGTACTCCTCCCACCTCTGCATTAACGCCACATGCCCTAACTGGCGAATCCGTAGGATCTCGTCATGCGTCAGGCCGAGAGCCCTCCTATCAGAGACATAGGAGCAGCTCTCGGCAAGAACCTCCGCCACGAGCTCCCACGGGGGATCGCTGGCTAGGGCTGTCGCTGCAGCCCACGATACCGTACGGTACCCCCGGATCGACCTCACTGTGACGACCCTCTGCGCAGGGCGCAGATGGGCCTTATTCCTCGCAGTGATACGGTCCGCCCAAACCGGGCACCGTACGTCGCCATACTCCGACAGACACCGGAGTACAGCTGCCTGCAGGCGGCGATGGGTCCTCCGAGGTTCGGGAGGAGTCTGCCCAGCGCACTCGCCGCCTTCACGACCTTCGGTCCCACCATAGCGAAGTGTGGGCCGAAGGTCCACCCTCCGTCAAGGATGAGCACAAGATATTTTATGTGGGGGCTCAACCAGACCCTCTCCTTTTCGATCTGCAGAGCGGCTCCCGGTGGGGGTCCCTTGCGGCCGGTCCCGCGGAAGAGAAGGGCTTCGGTCTTGTCTAGTCTGACCCGAAGCCCTAACCTCTCTATGCGGCTGATCACGAGGTCAACGCCGACCTCGGCCAGCCGCGCCGCTTCCTTGTAGTCTCGTCCCCGGGCATAGACGAGGGTGTCATCCGCGTAGCAGATGACACGCATCCCGGGGAGAAGACGGCCTCGCAGGACCCAGTCATAGCCGACGTCCCACAGGATTGGTCCAAGTGCAGAACCCTGCGGGACGCCGCGCCCGACTCGCCGCCACTCCGTGGAGCCCGACCGGTTCTCGAGGGCCAGTCTGCGACCGGAGAGATACGCCTCCAAGAGCCTCACGAGATAGGGAGGCACCTCAAAGAAGATCAGTGCCTACCGTATCACGCTGTGCGGGAGACTGTTGAAGGCATTCGCGATGTCCAGCGACACCGCGACCACCACCTCCCCCCTTTGTTCCGCCTCACCCATCACCGCCCGCAGGCGCTTGAGGGCATCGATGGTCGACCGGCGTGCACGGAACCTGAACTGTGACTCCGGGAGTCCGGGTCCCGCGCCCTCCTCTAGGTGCTGAACGAGACTGGAGGCCACAATTCGTTCTAAGGCCTTCCCAGTCTCGTTCAGCAGCACTACCGGTCGAACCGACGAAACCGAGTCCATGGGCCGCCCTGCCTTTGAAAGCAGGCAGAGCCGACCCTCCTTCCATGCCCCCGGGAACTGACCAGACCGCAGGCAGCGGCTCGAGGTGCACGAGAGAGATCGTCAGCACTCTCCCGTACACCCCGTAAGTCGTGTAACCCAACCTAACCTATAATATGTAAGTCGAGTATGCTTGCATTGCGTAATGACTTACTTATTGAAAAAACAATTGATTTATACTTATTGACAAAACAATGTTAATTTACTTAATATGCAGGGCCTCGTCTCAGCCCAATCCGTTTAACCTAGAAGGGCATTTCCTGTCTTGTAAGTTGGAGTTGTGTCAATGTCTTGCCGTGACGCAACTTCATAATATCTCATTAATTTATTCTCTTTCAACTCAAAATATCACTATTCCTGATCATGATAAGAGATGGTGCCATTGCTACCAAATGAAACTGGTGATCTGGTACCTCTCGCTTACGATCAGTGCAGACTGAGAGAATGGCTGTGAATATATTAAATTAGTGACAACTTTTATCTTCAAAACTTTTCTATGATAGGTACTCGAGAAAGAAGAGTTACGTGATTCACTTGACGACACCGCTCTGAGTGATGCCACACTCTTCTTCTCAAGCGATAAACTCGTTCTTGGCATGTCGACGACTGCTCACCGCTTAGTGGACCTAGCGACCATAAAGCTGCACTCCGCCACAACTCCGTAGATCAGCGCCGACCTTCACTCGGCCACGGCGCGGAGCGATAGCCAAGCTGCTTTGTTTCGTGCTTTCAATGGGTGTCTGTATTCCACACCGCTGGTTATACGGGCGTGTATCCGACATAACCCTAAACGTTAACGCATTTAGTAATAGATATGTGAGCTGACGAGATGAAATTGTAGCACATACGGACATCACCACCGTCTTCTCTTGATGAGATTTACTTATTTTAAAGTACATTAAAATTACAGGTATTACTTACTGACATCGCAGATGAGTAAAAATCACGAAGTGAAAAGTGCTTTATCGCTTATACCGTGGTTTCACGCGTACGGATTCATAACTACATTTGCACTTTTGAGTTTTCACGTGGAAATAGTTTTCTTAGTGCGGTTTGATGAAGAGCAATTCTTAGAGACAATACAGAAATACAAAGTAAGTACCTACCTACCTACTTACCTACCTACCTAACTACTTACCTACCTACTTACCTACCAACCTACCTACTTACCTACCCACCTACCTACCCACCTACCTACCTACCTACCCACCTACCTACCTACCTACCGCTACAACAACATCGTATGATGTCACATATTACGCTAACGTGGCGAGTTTTTTTTTAGACAAACATGACAACAATAGTGCCACCCCTGGCAGTGTTCTTGGCGAAGCACCCCCTGGTGGTAAAGTACGACCTCACGTCGCTCAACGAGGTGTGGTGCGGCGCCGCGCCGCTGTCGCGCGAGATACAGCAGGCGATCACAGAGAGGTAACTGCTTAGTAGTCTAAAGTAGTAAAGTAAGGCGAAGTGCGTATTGCCACCCATAATCACCGATCTCTATATAACCGGGTAGCTGATAGACATCTGTAAGTGTCCTATGGCAGGAGGCAGGAGGATTAATATGTACGTAATGTTTCCAGGACCGGCATCGACCACATCCGTCAGGGCTACGGGCTGACGGAGGTGACTCAGGCGTGCTGCGTGGACCTGACGCGCGGGGAGAAGCTCGGCTCCTGCGGGACTCCCGCCCCGGGAATGAGGATCAAGGTCGGCCCTTTACTAGCTTAGGACCGCTTGTTTAATGTTCGAGATATACCCACGATGAAGTTTGCAGCTCGCTTGGAGCGGCCTCCGGTAAATTTCGGCTTATGGATGATAAATTTTACTACATGCAGACTTGCCGTGCTTGTTGTGCGTGACGTACGAAATGAGACGATAAACTTGATAGGAGGTATAGGCTACAATAAAACTACTTTCGGTCAACTAGCTAGGTCTAGCGCAAATTAAAGTAAAAAACAATGTATTCTAACATTACTACTCCGTTTCTAGGTCCTCAACATTGTGACAAACGAAAAATTGGGAGCACGCAAGGCGGGTGAGATCTGGATAAAGTCGCCCTTGAGGATGAAAGGCTACATGGGGGACCCCGCAGCGGGGGACGCACTGGTGGACGGCGAGGGGTACCTGCGGACAGGGGATATAGGTTACTACGATGAAGATGGTTTCTTTTACATTGTAGACCGACTTAAAGAGCTCATTAAATACAACGGCTTCCAGGTTGGTTGATGATATTTTTGCAATTGTGTAGAATTTAAGAGAAATTATTGAGTGTGAATTTTTAAATTACGTGCGTTCCTCGACGGCGAGAAATGGACGTACACGTGGGAAGTATTCAGACGTGAAGTTGTCTGCACAAGTGTCGTCAGTAGTTCTGCTACGACAACATAGATGTCACTACTACTAGTTCATTATTGCTTTGTTGCTAACACGGTATACTTATGTGTACACTAATATAATGAGACTGAATATTTTTTTGTTTGTTTGTTTGAACGCCATAACCTGTAAAACCATATCCAGTAAAATCTAAGTATGTATGTAATCCTTATTTTCCCTTGGCCATAACATCAAGCGTTGGGACCGTTATTATATTTTCGTCGATCGAAAGAAAAAGTAAAAAAGCTGAGCGCAAAATTAGTAACTTATGATAACATAACGATCATACTATTAAGTGTATAAATAAAGTAGCGCAGCGCCATTATTGTCAAATACCAAACTGGTTGAAATATCTACACTTATAAAACAATGTCTCCAAAAGCTGTCTGTATGTGATCGATATTGTCAAAATCTACTGAACTGAAGGCGGATCACTATTATAATAATTTTGATTGTTTTAAATATCACATTTTGATTGATCTTACTACTTGCATAGTGCGCAAAATATTTATTAGCACTCTTCACTCCAGGCATCCTCCTCCAGCTACAACATATCACAGCATTTTTATGGCAACAACAACAACACGTCATCACGCTATCATCATCATGGAGCGCCACGCGTCACGATCCTTACATACCTGCCTTGCCTCCTCCACTTTCATACTTTTTTATAGCATAAGGAGACAAAGGAATCTTTAAGTATTGTGTTTAATAGTATAATATAGTATAGGTAATATTTTATGTATGTATTGTTATAGATACATACGTATATTTTGTACAGGAAAAGCTTTTTAGGGTTATGTAGGCGTATAAAAAATATTATAAATAAACATATTAGCACATAATCAGACAAATTACTATGTTTTAGTTTTTTAATTCTAAATTTGTCTGCTGTAACTTTTTACCCCTCCATGCCGCCAAAGCGGGAGAAATTCTGTAAATGGTGAACCTGCAAATCAGTGTTGGGACTGTTAGTCCTGACTTTAACTGAGATTTCTCCTTTTTGTGAAATGCGCTGCCACCTAAAGAGTATTCTATTTTTTTTTTTGCATAGATGTACTTGCTGTTTTTGTGTATGCCTCTGTAATACATATATTGTTGTTCCTTTCTTGTATCGATTGTTCACTTTTGGTGCAGTGTTCTTTTCGTAAATAAATTATCATTTATTAATTTATTATTTTATTTAGCAAACAAGAAATCAGAGCTTTTTGATGACTACCGACACCCATGGACATTCGCAAGATTGTTACGCAGATGCTTTGCCCTCCTATCATCCATCCCCTCAACGGGCCACCGGCTACTCACACATAGCACGAAACGCGACAGCGACGCTGTCAATTTACACAGGTATCAATTGAGCGAGAGGTACCTCCCCAGTCATGCCAGCCCAATTCCGTTGCATAGGAGAATGTAGTGTCAAGCACTATGCATGGCACTACCTCCTCCTATGTAGCATGCCACTACCTCCTCCTATGTAGCATGTCACTACCTCTTCCTAACATTTTACGGAACACTTCTTAAGTCACTCTTTCCTCCAGCTTCTCACACCTCTTCCCACCTGCGGAAAGGGGGGGATGTAACCCTCTTTCATCCTAATCTAGAAAACACCGTCGAACTGTTTAACAGAAAAGCCGCCAATAACGAATATAGGGTCTTCCTAATAAAAACGACAATATGGCCGTGACGAAGCTGGAAGCACATATTGTCCCTCTCCTTCTCTGACCGTCTTCCACTCTACCCTCAGGTGTAGCCAGTGGAGCCGGAAGCTGTACTCTCTCTCTCTCTCTCTCTCTCTCTCTCTCTCTCTGATCGTTTTCTGTTCTTCTCTAGGTGGCACCTGCGGAGTTGGAAGCGCTACTCCTGGAACACGGGTCCGTGGCGGACTGCGGCGTGGTGGGGCTGCCGCATGAGGCCGCAGGTGAACTGCCGCTTGCCTTCGTGGTACCGCAGCCAGGCGCCAGTCTCACGGAGAAGGACGTAGTAGACTACGTCGCGTCTAAGGTAATCTCTGATTCCGACTCGACCGGACAGAAATCAGGCACAAGATCAACCCCCTAACATTCCATCCAAGGCCCAGGGGTGTAACACTACTTTCCGAATATTACTTTTCTTAGTAATACAAATTGAAAATCTGTCTGTCTTAAGTCGCATGCCATTCGACTACATTTGAGATATACGTAGCACTTAACATGCAACAATTCGCCTCCCTCTGGCCTTATAGTCTGTACTCTGTTGTTCTGTCTCGTTCCAAAGTTTCACTTGCGTTGTAATTTCATATAACTACACCATTCGTTGCATTCGTTTTTAGGGTAGAGGGGCAAACAATCGGGAGAGGATTATCGACGCCTATAAACAGAAATTAATTTTGATATACACATTTCTATCTGTGATCGAGTCGATAGCTTAACGACTCTCTCTTCAACCACAAAAGTCACAACAATACTACATATTGTGATTGTCTTGCCCGACACTGAGAAGGATATTAAAGCCACGCTCCCCTCCAGGTGTCGCCCGCTAAGTGGTTGCGCGGCGGGGTCATATTTGTGAAAGAAATACCAAAGAACCCGTCCGGCAAGATACTGCGCCGTGAGCTGCGCCAGCTATTGGCTACCAAACTCAAGAGCAAGCTGTAAAATGCATTGCTTTAGTCTTTTCTTACGTTTGGTGAGCAATAATAACTAAACGCAACGTTATTTTTTGTGTCCTGGGAAAATGCATTTACGCACTGCCATCGGCCCGGGGTATGTGAGACTCCCCCGAATACTATATCTAGTAAATACTATATCTCTTACTATGGTTTTATACTTTGTTAAGCAATTCTTACATAAAATAAGTAACATGTTATTGAAGTTAAACTTCTACTCATGTATTTCAATAAAATAGCAGAAATGAGATGCGATCGTTGCTAGTCACTCTGGGGTTGTCCGTGTAAATCTGCTTTATAAAGTTTTTCAATTCAATTGTTTCTCATAATACGGATACACGAGGTACACAAAGCCACTTGCTGCTCAGATATATTCTATACGATGTATAATATATTACGCAGACATGCACTACCTAATCCTGTATATACTTTTGCTTACAAATTATGTAAACCTATTTCTGTGAGAATTAATTTGTTTTTATTACAATAAAACTACTTTTACAGATTTTATCGTGGTTTATTAAATTATTTATGTAGCCCGACGTTTCAGAAGCTTTACTGCAACCATGGTCACGGGTGGACTGAGATGACAGATGTCCTGATGTACCAAGTTTTTAAGAGTACCCGAAGAATTATAATTTTAGTTGTTCCGATTAACGCAAACAGTTACTTTTAAAAACTTGGTACATCAGGACATCTGTCATCTCAGTACACCCGTGACCATGGTTGCTGTAAATCTTCTGAAACGTCGGGCTACATAAATAATTTAATAAACCGCGATAAAATTCGTAAAAGTAGTTTTATTGTAATGACTAACATCCGCGTAAACTTAAGACATATATAATTTGTTTTTTATTTATCGGTCTCGGATACAGATGTATGTATTATAAAGATGATGGGTATACACTTACCGGAGAAGTACAAACTTTTATTGATTATAAATCATTAGTCAGTTCATATGTGTAAGCTTCTTGTTATACCTACCGCTAAGTGACATGCCAGAAAAAAATTGTCATAAGTTTTTTATTATAAGAATGTACCTGTATGTGTCATACGCGCCAAAGATATGCGACTTCTGGTCAGTATTGTAACATTAAAGTGTCCTGGAAGCATTATTGTAAGGCTGATTTTAGTCTCACGCCGACGGCACGCGCACCGTGAGCGCTGATGGCCGAGATATATGAACTTTTAGGAAGCGTTTTCATCAGCATCAGCGCGCACGGTGGTCAGCGCTGATAGCTATGCGTCCGTACGCGTCGCGCGACCGCCCCGCGTAGCTGTCGGCGCTGACGATCGCACAGCGCCTTTGCGTTCAGTGAGCGTTTTAGTAGCAAGCGGAGCGGACGTCGTCAGCGCGTACAGTCATGGCGAATCGCGAAGTGTTATGTTTAATTACTAATAATATGTCATTTATGTTATTTTTTTTTGTCTTACCTATAATATGAAACATAACAATAATAAATACCTATGTTGTTTTCTTACCTATACTTTGCCATGATTACACATAATTATAAAACGAGTAAATATGTTTTTTCTTACCTTAAAGTCACCATTAGTCGTTCAATCGGTGGTATAGGCACGATTCGTAAGCTGCAATGGACCAGTTCATCCTGTATCTTTGCCAGAAATTCGTCAAAAGTTCTAGTTGACGATTCGAAAGTAATTAAAGAATTTACTTTCGTCAGCCCTCAAAGTGCCATATAACAAGACAAACTCTCCTGCAACGGCTCTCTGCTCAATCAATGGATGAACATCGAGTCTTCGTCGTCGCTGGTTTTTATTTTTTGGGATACATAATACAAAGCAGCAATAATTAATACACTCCGCATTTTGTAGTCGTCTGTACGGTAAGGCGGTCAGTACGATACTAAAACGAGCCACGCTGAGCTTCAGCGCTGACAAACAACGCGCTGAGCTATGAGCGCTGACGGTGAGCGTAAGATTAAAATCAGCCTAATGTGTGGAGATGATATGTAATTTACTTTTACTAGTTTTTCTACTGTTGTTGAGTTTCTCTCTTTCATATTTATTGAATAAAACAGTTTCTTACAACACAATTTATTCATTTGATAATATTTGCGACGTGTCGTGATGTTTTCCCCACCGTTGGGCTCTTGTCATATAACAATTGAACCAATATTCTAGATGTATGTATTTATTATAATGACAAAAGTAATTAAATGTAAAAATATTATTAAATTAACTTAATATTATTAATTAATTACACAAAGTCGTATGAAATAATTTTTTTCGCGGGGAAATAATTTCTATCATCGATGAACTACTTTTGTGTGTTTTTGTAAGAGGTCATGCCTCCCTAGGTCATAGGCGCCGCGGGTGATAGGACAAATCTTATATCCATGGCTCGAGGAAAAGCTAATCTGTGTGCTTCAGCAGCGCTAACTAACAAAATGAGTTATTACTCATTTTGTTAGTTAGCGCATAAACTTTTCAATTACTGGGTCTCCCGGCCTCGCGTCGCTGTGACTGTTATAATGAAATAAAATATATATCTCCTACATGTAAATTGTCATAAAAATCTGTTTAGTGGTTTTGGTGTCTATCGCGGAAAAACAGGATGTCACATGTATGCACATGAGATAATTATACGTAAAGATATTTTTTACACTGATCACAAGGTTTAATTATGTTGGACGGACCTTCTCTCGCACACCGGCTACCTGTCTCTTGCCGTAAGGTGAGAGAGCGATACTGCCATCTCGCTTGCGTCCCAGCCCTCTCGTCCTTATTCTGAACGCGGACCGACATAATTATTATCTCGTGCCGTGTTCGGGCGAAGCCTTAGCGCTTTTTGTATGCATTGCATGTGTTGGTATATATTCATAGCGAGCACTCAAGAGAACAGGTCCGAAGCCGCACCGCGCGACAAACTCTCCGACCTTTTTTGAAGAAAGGTCCGGGGAGTGGATAGCGAATCCGATAGAGGACAAGACCAGGATGACAATAGACCGCATGCTCATCTACGCGACCTGGCCCCGCTGCACGCACGACCACCTGACGGGAGACCGTACCCGCATGTACTCTCCCCCCCC
>JAFELO010002000.1:921151-987731 GCA_017140195.1 Eumaeus atala
ACCAAGCGGACTAGGGTATGCGTATCCGGCAATCCGGACGAGGATCACACATGCACATTCATAACACATCCAAATCACTACTCACCAACAATCACAACACACCACACAACTAGGCCCTAAACAGGCCTTCATACCCCTCCGATCCCATAAGCCACTATGGCCCCTTTACGGAGGGGATAGTTGTCGCCGCGCGACCCAACCCGGGACACGAGGTTCACCTCGGTGCCCGTAGCATTCGCAGGGCAATCTGCGGAGAAGACCAGGAAGTAAGTAATTATATTCTTGTCTTAGTTTCCGCGAGTGTTATACTCATTACAATAAAACTACCTTTACGGATTTTATTGCGGTTTAGCACGACGTTTCAGAGGCTTTACAGCAACCATGGTCACGAATGGACAGAGATGACAGATCACAAATTATTAATTAATCATTTAGAATTATAATTATTTAGTTGCTCCGATTAACGCAAACAGTTCCTATTATATCTTGCTGTCTTGAGGTGTTACGTTTAGTTTTTATTTGATCATGTTAATCACCAGTTCTAATCTCCTCTGTTGAAATTTGGATGTTTTTAATTTCAACAGCCTCGCCGATCATCCGTGGTAGGAGCCAGTGTTCTCTAGTGAGTTTGTGTTAATGGGGGAACAACTAAATAATTACAGTTTTAATACACAAATTATTAACCACCATGTCCATCTGTCATCTCTGTCCACTGGTGACCATGGTTGCTGAAAAGCTTCTGAAACGTCGGACTGGTTAAATAATTAAATGAAACGTGATAAAATCCGTAAAAGTAGCTTTGTTGTAAGAAGATTTAATGAAACAAATGCAAGTTTTTCGTCCAACTTTATTAACCATAAACAACATAAAAGAAAAAATCAACAGCAGAACTATTTCCTTATTAAGCCAGTTTGTCTTTGAGCTCCTGCGGTATCCGGCCGAGCGCGTACGAGTGCAGCGCAGTGTTCGCGGCCGCTAGAACACCGGTCTTGTTCGGGTGAGCGACGTCGGCTCCGTACTTGTACAGGTTGCCGACTATGTCCGTCAGTTTCCCGCCCGTAGCGTTGAGTATGGCCTCCGGGGCGCACGTATCCCACTTCTTGCAGCCGGGACTGGCGAATACGTATATAGACGCGATGCCCTCCAGCAGTTGTAACACCTGGAAGAAATCACCAGTTGGGTGAGCATCTCTGCAAATTCAGACGAGAAACGTTACGACTAAAGCAATAACATCAATTGGGACTCAAATATTTTACTTGCTGGCAAAGTGAATCTATTTGATTCACTGTAGGTATTCTCTCGAAATGGTCTAATACTCGGCCCGGCTTCGCCAGTGAAACAGCAGGGGCCGGATTATTGCATTAACAGATTATACACGAAAACTTTTTTCGAGAATTGCTCTACCCATTGGTGACAACCGCGTGAAAATCCCTTCAGTGAATTTTGAGAAGATCCATCACAGACAGACAGCTTTTCGAGCCTTTTTATGTATATATATGACCGATGAACATTGAACAATTGTATCAATACATATGAAACATATAGGTCTTTTTTCCGTTGTCTAGTATCTATGACACAAGTGCTTACATTACTTAACACAAGGTGGTAGTACACAGATTATTATTATGTGATGAGTATAGGTACATCGGTGTCCTTACCATGTACAATGTTCGGTAAAGACTGCACGAAAAGGTGACACAGAAATCATTTCTGACATATGTATGTCACAGCTGATTTTGAGACTAGTAGTCACACACAAGTGCACATGTTCACGACAGTTCGCTAATGAGGCAGGCAGAGAGTCTATGCCTTAAAACATGTATCACGGGAAAGTATTGTAGAAAAAGATAATTAATAAGTAAGGCTAAATGATTACCTTGTACCCCGCTCCACCTACGCGTAATATTTGACTCGCATTCATAACCTGCAGTGCTTTCTCCACTATCGGGTTCGAGTGGCTTCTGGTGGTAGTGATGACCAGAGAGTCTGGTGGTGGGGCCGGCGTGAACCCTCCCACGCCCACTTCTTGTAGCCCCCAAATCGTCCTGCCCATTATCTTCTCGCCTTTAACGAGGGTCTTGTAGTAAGGCTGATGGATGACCCCGGCCACTGGTCTCTCGTTCACCGATATCCCGATTAACACAGTTACGTGTTCCAGAAACCCTGCAATAATTATTAAATTTACTAACAATTAATTTAATTTTGTAATAGTATTTATTAAACAATCATTATCGTAGTATGTATTTGTAAAGAAATAGATTGAAAAATAATATGTAATCCGTTGTCTATGATAAGGCTTAATAGTGATATCGCCACGTCTTGACAAAAATGAAGTCTATCATCAAAATTGCGAGATCAAGTCAACTATATAGAAATGCTCTATGCCACTCGCGTAAAGAGTAAGATAACAAACCCTTTGCGTTGCGGAGTTGGGTATAAAAAACTACTGTTAAAAAATGTCCGCTGTTAAAAAAATTTAGTTTTCAATTAGCGCGATTTAGCATTTATTTTCCTTCAATTCACACAAAAACGGTAGGTACAATCTTTAGTTACGATAAATTTAGATACTCGGATCAGATAAGATCCAGAGTGTAAAATATACAAAAACTAATTTCAAACTGAAGGTTAGTCCAGTCCTGTGCTCATCGCTTCAGAGTATACCTGGACACGGAGCACTTTTAGTCGGTTCGCGTCCGACATAACCATTTCGCAGTTACCCTGATGAGATAGTAAAAGAAAATGTTACACATCTGTAACACTGTAACACAAGTTTATCAAAAACTTCAATATAATCTTTTTAAAAGACAATAAATAAGAATTACACAGTCAAAACGGACTATTTTTAGTATGAGTTCTACTGTTAAATTGTAACCATATAAATTTAACATTATAAAATAAAGTATATTACTTTAAAGTAAAAAATTCGACCTCTAAAATTAGAATTTTTAATGACTCCTTTGTTAACAGTTAAATTCAAATCACTTTCCCATAAAGTTACCTAACTTTGAGAAGGTATAGTTTTCTTGTGAAGCAGCGATATATGCACACATATATGGGAACATACTAAATGAACTGTTTAGGTAATACATACAGTCACGAGTTTGTTAATTTATGAATTGTTCAAATAATTATTCATAACATCTGTTATGCTACCTAAGCTTGAATTACTCTGAATTTCAAGGAATTGTACCCTAAAATATGACTAATGATTTTAAAGATCCTTGAGAAGTGTGGGATGTATATACATTGTAAGTTATTTGAAAAGCATGCATCAAGAGGGTTATAGATATCGTGCTATAGTAAAATTCAAAATTAGTGTAATAAATTCAAAATAATTAGTAGTGTACCACAAGCCACACAAACCAAATTAGCTATCTACGAGGTTTAAATTATCCAATTACCAAAGTTTGATTGAAGTAAACTTAAATACCACTTGATGCTTATAAGAGGATGCGTCAAATACATTTTCCATCTTTCCCAAGGATCTCTCTTCAACATAAGAGCACCTAAAACGTTAGCATATTAAATTTAAAAAATAATCGCTTGGCAATGTGGATCATACAATAAATGGTATCTAGGGAAGTAATGTAATCAAGCCTTGAATAAAAACCTCATAAAATTTTATACAAGTAAATTTTAAAAATTATTATATATTATATATAAGTAGTATGTAATTATTGAGTATATAATCCATACACACAACATATTGGAATTGTGTGATATTGTTGACACAAGATTATTAAGACACAGCAGGCAATGGTCCCATGTAACCAATAAAACGAAAACACTGCTTATGTACATTCACCAAAGTCAGTTTCACTATTGCTAGAAAATTTTGCAACCATACTATAGCGATAGAAAGACACGCTGCCAAAGGTCAAAGACCCCGGGCGTGCCAGGTGGCCAAAGATCATTTTACATGTCTATTTTTTTACATATTCGGAATCAGAATCGAGTATTGAATGTGCCCTGTGTTTATGTTAGGTTTCTATAAAAACCCCTGATTAAAATGTAAAATGTTGTATCTCCACTTTATAACCTTACTAGCCTGAGTTTATACCTGTGTATAATCAATCGTTATTTTTTTTATACATATTCAGCAGCTTTTGTGTTAAAAAAGTAATACAACATACACAAATCTTTATAATATTAGTAGCATTAGCCCATTGCTCCTTCGTTCAACCGTGTTCAATTAAAAAAAATCATTGGGCAACTTATTTTTTACTCTAAATAAGAAAAGCCAGAGCTGATAAGACAATTTCTTATGTTATTATTGTTTTGGATACAAAATTCTGAAGTTTATTATAATATTAAAGTGCGCATGAATTTACATACATTGCTTTTTATTTTAATGAGAAAAGAAAACATTAAATGATAACAACCTTGAGTGTATTCCGATGTTCCATCTAAAGGATCTACCCATATCACAACATCCTCTTCTTTGACACTTTTTAAGCTTGCTGGGCAGTCTAGTGCTAAAATTTCTTTGTCTGCATCTACAATCCAATTACTTGCAACTTCATCCTAAAACAAGAATAGTTATCAAGCAAACCTAAAACTTTACAAAATACTATAGAAGGTAATTCTTGGTCTGTTGTCCGAACTCCCAAAGGTAGAGTTGATAATGGCACGTGTTTGTTATTGATCTACGAAACTTGTCGATTCTTTTTGTTTAACTTGGTTTTGTGTTGCTTTTTGTGTATTTGTGTGTGAAAGATCAGTCTCTGTATTAATACTTCTGTTAAAGATTGCTGAGAACGACCATGTCGATTCCTCTCAAGCCTCCTGATCCTGCCTTCGCGGTCTCCTCCGAGGACTGGTCGCTTAGCCTATTACCGGGGGAGGTTATGGAACATACGTCCCAAACTACCAAACGGTCACATGCCAATGATGAGGTTTAGGCTCCTCTGCCTAAAAGGATTGTTCCTCCATCTGCATCTGTATAACAGGTGTACAATCACCCAAGCACATTAGAGACCAAGAAATATACAGATGCGGATTCAGAACCGTTTATTGTACATGTTTCCCACCAAGAAAAACCATCCTTCTCCCAGTGCTTCCATAAATCCCATAACATTCGGTCAAGTTATGACAAAGTCTCGAGTTCAATGTGTTAAAAAGGACGGAATAGCTAAGTTGGTAGAAACAGGATTAGCGTGGAATTTTCGTCTCCAAAAGCTGCCAATGATTTCTCTCTAGTCCTGTTTTACTATCAAGCAAGTTCACAGCCACTGTTCCCACTTACAATGTTACTCGTATGGATGACGTTCGAAATGTGCATGGGCACATCTCTGTGGGAACGAATTTGTTAGTTGTACTTATGTCCCAGATGGTTGTGGATACATTCTAAAGGCCAGACGTCTTAACCGAAACTTGAAGCCAAATGTACAAACTGTGAAGGTTCACACTTCTCCATACAACAACATATGACAATAAATAGATCATCATGTTATAAATAGATATGGTATTAAACAGGGGAGCATACTTGGCCCTCTATTATTCTTATTATACACAAATGATCTCCCCAAAATTATTAAACATGACATTATTATTTTCGCGGATGACACAACACTAATAATTAATGATGAATTAAATAAGGAAAACATCTAAATATTTGAGAAAGAAATTAAAGATACATTAGATGTGACAAATACATGGTTAAAAACAAATAACTTAAATATTAATATTGATAAAACAAAAATAATTGAATTTCATAACATAAAATCATTAAATTTAAACATTGACAGAAATAACAAGAAAATAAATTTTGTAGATGACGTTACATTCTTAGGTATAACAGTAGACAAGTATTGTAACTCGAAATCACATATAGAAAACGAATGTAAAAAATTAGATCGATTTGCGTTTGTCATTAATAGACTATGATTACTGAGTAACAAAAAAATCATCCATTTGGTATTACATGGGTACGGCCAACCATTAATAAGATATGGCTTAATTCTATGAGGTTACTCGACTCACTCCAGTAAAATATTTACAATCCAAAAGAAATGTGTAAGAGCAGTCTTTGGTATTCCTTTTATGGACAGTGGCAAACCATTATTTAAAAAGCACAAAATTCTACCTCTCCCTAGTTTATACATTTATGAAATGTGTGTTTACGTAAAAAACAATATAAATCTTTTTGAAAAGAAAGAACACACCGATAGGTCTAATAGACGTAGAAATCCTTTATATGTACGTGTACAAAGGAGATTAGTATTAAGCCTAAATGCTTATTGTATGGCAATAAAAATATATAATCATTTACTAGGTTAAGATCAAAAGTAATTCAATAAATTTACTCAAAAATCATTTATTTAATCTTTTAATAACAAAATCTTTCTAAGGTGTTGATAAAAATTTAAACGATAAGAACTTACCAAATACCTAAATTAACTTACCTAATAATAATTATATTTAATGAAACCTTGAATTCTAATATACTAACGTTATTAAGCATTCTTAGTATTATATTTAGATATACAGTGAAATTATGATTATATATTATTGTACACCATCTTAATGGTAGGATGTAAGAACAATTGTTATATTAAGATCTTTATGTGAGTACTACATCTCACAATAAAGTATTTGATAGATCGATTGATTGATAAATGTTGTCCTGAACATAACAGACAAAAATTTGTTAAATCCGCCATGGTCCAAGAAAATATTTCATATATACACGTCACGTCTCCCTGCAATAAACCGAGCATATTCTGATGTTGCTATTTTCTTCTAATTATCTCAAGTGTCTTTGAACTTATATCACTTACCGCCGCAAGCTCACACTCCGCCGTACAATAACTTCTCCTAAACTTCGAAAATTAGCTTCCTCTCATGGACATGATCGTAGTGCTCATGAGGCCATCTTAGTGTGCGAGATCCCCCATCTTCTGCTAACGAGACTGCCCTTCATAGGACAAAGGAGTCTGGGGACAACCCTGCTGAACCTAACTGATCTACTGATTAACATGCTTTCAAAAATAAACGATTTCCCTTTATTGGCAACGTGGCCCGACCACGTTACCACTGTTACAATCTGTCCTGTTAGTCATCTCATGTCAGTTATTCAAATTCCCACTAATTCAGTGGAATTCACAAAGTATTCGTCTTAAAATTTGAAATGAAATTTTTAATTTATACAATCTGCATAAAGCACTGGTATTTGCTATTTCGGAGACATGGCTACTTCCCAATTCCCAGTTTCGGATGAGGGGTTTTTTATGTCTCCGAGATGACAGAGCTGATGGTTATGCGGGTATGGCTTTGATCATAAGACCAGGCCTTCCTTTTTAACGTTTGTCACTTCTACAAATTCCTTCTGGTATTAATGCTGTCATTGCCTTTTAGTAAGGAATTTACAAAGGAATGCCCCATATATTTGGTATGAAGGTTTTGTAGATAAATTAGCTCCACCAAGTGTTCACCATCAGGATTCCCTATCAATCCATTCACTATCCCGAAGTACTGCATGTAACAGATTTGAGGATCCATTTCGATGTCAGAACTTCTTTCCGCATTGGATATCCTTAGAAATTCTTCTCCAGGTCAAGATGGCATTCCTTATATTCCTTCTGGCTCTGCCTCAAAAACATTCTTTCTAAACCTCCTTAATATTTTTTTTCAATTGGGTCATGTACCTCTTTCGTGGAAAAACCAGTTAGTATTTCCTACACTTAAGTCTGCTAAAGATCCAACATTAGATTCTTCTTACCGTGCCATTGCCCTATCCTCTTGCCTATTTAAAATTATGGAACACTTGATTAAAGCCCGCCTTGAATGGTTCGTGGAAAGTAATGACTTGTCGGCTAAGTCCCGATTTAGGTTTAGAAAAGGTTTGGGTACTAGTGATAGCTTAGCCATCCTTTCCACTGACATCCACATAGCATTTTCTAAGCATGAATTCCTCGTTGGTGTGTTCTTAGATATAGACACTGCATATGGTAACGTGGTTCTTCCTTTGCTCAGAAACAAATTGTTTAAGCTGAACATTCCGGAGAAACTGTGTAATTTCATCTGCTACTCACTCAGATCAGAACAATAGAGATCCGTTATGGAGGTCTTTCGTCTTTCAGACCTGTTTGAAAAGGTCTTCCTCAAGTCTCAGTCCTCAGCCCCTAACCTTTACACTTCGGATCTTGAGCAGTCAGTTATTCCATTTTGCAACATTCTATTCTGGTGACGTCATCGGCACACTGCCGATGACATCACCATATATTCATCATCTTCAAACATTGACATGACGAACTCACACACCGCTTACGGAAACGAGCCCGGGTTCGAATCTGTAAGTTGAGAGCTTAGATTTAGCAATAAAGCAACACGACAGTAGGGAGCTCTAATAATAATAATAAATAAACCAAGTACACGGCTTTTTGCCGATTTAGCGCAAATCGACCCCTCCCGTCAGAGGGGGGGGGGGCTGAGAAGGCAGGCCTCCTCAGCCCCCCCCCCCTTTGGCCTTTGGAGATCAGCCAAACATTAAACGAGCTCAATTATCCTTATCCACGACACCGCAACTAAAACGGCATCGTGCGCGCGCTGTCCCACTAGTGTACATTTTCGGTCCCAATAATAATCACCATAGGGTAGCGCTCACAATAAAATTCCGGATCATCTCTTCCCATCTGTGGGAAATCTGTCCCCCTATCGTCTCCCCAAACCTGAAGACACAAAAGTCTTCGGAGTCATTCGAACTGTTAAGGCTGGACAAGCGCCGCCAGTCAGTAGTAGATCCCTCCATAAATTTGATTGACATTCTTCAAAATAATATAAATCAAGCTTCATTTTACCAAGAGCAATGGCTTACATCCCATGGTTTGTTGCTTTCTCCTCCTAAAAGGTCGGTACTAATATTTATGAAAAGAAGAATTATTCCTCATGTTGACATAGTGTTCCAGGACCATCCAATTCCAATCAGAAATAAGGTGAAATTCTTAGGAATTATTTTCGTCTCTAAATTGTCTGGCACTTCACACATCAATCACATTGTCCAAAAGTGCCAGTCCAATATTAACATTCTTAGATGCTTTTCGGGTGTTTGGTGGGGGGCTCATCCATTATCTCAAAAAATACTTTACAATGCCATTATCCGAAGCGTAATTGATTAATTAAACGTAATTGGCTGTTTTCTCTAGGAAAAGTAGATAAAACGCAATATCAATACAACGCAATATTCATAATACTAGGAGCCATGAAATCTTCCTCTAAGAATGCTCTCCAGGTAGAAGCCCTCCACTCTCCTGTTTTTCCGCAGACAATTTTTATCAGATAGATATATATTTAGAGTCTCTGCTCGTTCTAATCAACCTCTCCTATCAAAACTTTAAAATTTTATTGATCTGATGGTTAATAATAAGTATAGGCATAAATTAAATCCCCCTTGTTTAATTAAGAGTTTTCAAAAATTAACTAACCTCCCGACCCCTATTTCTCATGTTCTCGTTTTCCAATTTTTCACACGGCATTATGATGTGTTTTTATACCGTCCTCGGATTTTATTAAACTTTGGCGTGTCCAAAAATGATTCAGGTTCCAATTTTTAATAGTAATATAGAGCAGGATTGGAGTGACTGGCTTCCTACATACACAGATGCCTCCAAACTTTCACTAGAAGGCCATGTGAGTTCGGCAGTTTGGATCACCAAATATAATACTCTCCTCAGTTTTAGATGTCCTACGTAATTATCTGTTTTCACTTGTGAGTCCATACCTATTCTAGAGGCAGTTAAATTTATAGAATAACATTACTTAAACAAAATTATAATTTTCACGGACTCGTTGAGTACTCTCAAAGCCATCTTGTCAAACCAGTTTGCTTCTAATTCCTCTTACTTTAGAATTTAAAAAAATTATATACAAATGTTTTTCTCGTAATATTGAGGTTGTACTAGCTTGGTTACCTGGTCATAATGGTATTTTTGGCAATGAAATTGTAGATCAATTTGCAAAAGACGCCGTATCAAATGAACTATCCAAAAGTAGGTCTTGTTAAGAAGTGGCAAACAAATTGGTCCAATAGTGGCAGGGTTAAAGGCCGTTATTTTTTTGATATCGAACCTCATGTTCCTTCAAAAATTTGGTTTTCTCGTTTCCGACTCACAGATAAACAAACAACATCGGTTATGTGCGTATAGGCCATTTGTGTACTCATTTATATAGATTAGGAATTATACACTCTCCTTTGTGTGACTGTGCACTTGAGGAGGGTTCAACAGACCATATCCTTTTCAATTGCCCAAACCGCAGAGTTTCTTTGTACACCATCCTTGCTAGGAACATTCCTAAGCCTGTTAACACTAAAAACCTTGATATATATATATATGTCTTCTAATAACCATATGCTTTTATCCCTTCTGTCATTATATCCGCTCAAACAATCTTAAATTGTAAATTGTCTCTCTTTTTAATTTTTTTTTTTGCGTATGTCCTGTAATGTTTTCGTTTGTCCTTTTTAGATTATCTACATTCAAACTAGATATTTATAATCTCATCACTTTGGCATAAGTTTGAAACCAATCAACCCTGAAATCAGTGCTCTTGTCGACTTAGACATTGGCAGCAATAGCTGTTAACCTATGACAGCTAATGCCAATTCTAACAAAGTTGAAGTTGAAGGTAATTCTTACAACATAGAAACAAGAACACATCTTCACACCAGTTCCTTGGTGTCTAAGTCTAGGCAGAGAGAACCAAATTCCTTATTATACAGTTTGTCTGGTAAAAGATTTAATTTTTCTTAGGATATGGTAGGTAATGGTTGTATGTAACCAATAAAATTGAAATATTGTCTCTTTACAGTATTGCGGCGAAATAGCGAATGGGAGGCTTTCGACGACTACCAACGTGCATGTTTTTATATTACGCAGATGCATTGCCCTCCTTTCCAAAGGGTCACCAGCTACACACAAACTGCACAAAATGTGATATAGCTTCCACTTTATGTTGGTGTTGTGTAAGCCTGAGGTACCTCCCCATCCTTACAATGTGAACCCAGTGTCATTATTTTCAACAAGAGGCCTTTGTAGTGTACCAATAGGCGATATGACTATTTTTTAATGTATGGAATCAGAATTGAGTACTGAAAAGGCTCTGTGAGTCTATATTTGTTAGTCAGCTGTACACGACAGGTCCGCCTGACTAATTAAAGTATTGTGATACAATTATGCTGTAACAGAATATTTCTAATAATATGGTAAATCTTGTATTACACTTTTTGTAGTCCCACTGTCGTTGTGATGCAATATCATAAATTACAATATATAAATAGTAATTTATGACATTGTATCACAATGACAGTAGTATTTTAAGTTTCAAAATACATCTAAAATATAATGTATGAAAATAGTGATTAATGATGACATAAACACAAAAAATTATGTGACTGCTAACTGAAAAGAAATAAACAATGCTTCTTAAGTCACCCATTGTACATCAAGTTTTTGCCAAGATTTTAAAAATGTGTCCAGACATTAGACGCGCTGCTTCTTTTTCAGTTAGCAGTCAGGTTTTATGATATTTCAATATTTTTTTATTCTATATACCTTTGTTTCTATTAAATTAATGCTACAAATTAAATATTTTCTTGCAATTTTCGTTTAATACCCACCATTTAAATATCTCACTTGATGGGTTGGGAAGAAAAAAAGCTTTAGCTCACAAATTCCAATCCAAAATCTGCCATTTAGTTTTTTTAATTTTTTAAATGTACATCTTTGCAGTCACATTATCAAGATAAATCTAATGAGACCTCATATGTGAAAGTAAGTCAAGTAATTCAGGAAGCAGGGCTACATACAAATACACATACTAATATAATACTCAAAAATCATTACCCTCCTTCTGACACTGCTGAATAAAAATACACTGGTTACAACAGAATCATAATTGTATCTTAAATTTTGGAAGCAGTTTTACAACACTCACCTCTTCTAGGCCTCCTTCTTCACCTATTATGCTTACTTTAGGAAACTGAGTAGAAAGTGATGCAATTATACATTTTTGTGCAGACCTGTCTGCTTCTGTTTGGTAATCATCTTTAGCCTGCAATTCAAGAAAATGTAAAATGAAAACACACTGTTATGACTAGTAATAAGTTAAGTGAACAGACAATTTCTATGTGATAGTCAATTGAGCCTGTAATTAACAAAATGTAAAATGTTAAAAACAGGTTTTTAGATGTCATTAGCATTAACCTCATTACATTATTTGTTAGTGTTGTGACGAAATGGCAATAATACCTTTTCAACAATTCCAAGTTCACCTTTACTCATAATATCTCTAACTATTTTCCCAGCCCTACCAGCTACAGACACTGACGAAGCTAATAATCTAACTACTAACGGAACATTACCCGACATTTTTGATTATTTATATGAGATATCAACTTCATAACAGCTCACAACATTAAACCCAGAGTTAATTAGCGAAGGACTTGTGTTACTAAACAATTATAAAAACATTAAAACACAATAATTTAAATGTACCGTTACTAGAAATTATAGCATAGGTAAAGCGCTGAGAAATTTATTACTTTATAATTACAAACTATGCAGTAAAATATTATAGAAAACAACGTTGAAAATATTAAACATATTATTCTGTTTCTGCATATATCTGTGAAGGACGTACACTAGTGATTGCTGACTTCACAAGACATTATTCAATAGAATACATAGTATTTTGTAATCAACAGTGATTTGTGAATAGAATAGATTGACATTTGACACACGGTTTGTCAATGTCAATTGTATACACTGTTATTGTTTGTTGTAATATTCGTACTTAAAGACAGGCTAAAATCATGTGACCATACCGCCCTTTAAGTTCCTTTAGTAATTTATTTTTCTTTAGTAGTTAGTTTTATAAGGTCTTTAAGTTCGCATCTTTTTTTCTAGTTTTCACAACGGCATACATTATTACAATAAACATAGAGAAGGGAAGCTAGGCTAAAACACGGACGTCTAAATGCAAAGAGACTAAATGGAATTGGACCAGCTCATTACAAAAATAAAGCGATTATATCTTTCGTAATCGATACTACAAAACATTCCATCGGTGTTTTAGCAATTACATTTAAATAGAAAACAAACGTAATAAAATAGAAAAACACTCACAAATGAAAAGTTATATTAAATTTGTTGCCGCCGAAACAAAATATAACAATAAACTTAGCTAGCTACAGGGTCCTTCAATGGGTCTCAACTATCTGTTACCACCTAGCCTTTCACTTATCCGAAATTACTTTGTTAACATTAAAACAAAATATAACTCATTGATTTTAAAATAATAACATTAGTTATAAAGCGTTTTTAAATACTCTTATTTTATTGTAAAATATAAAACGAAATACATATGTAAATAATTTCTTTAAATATTGTGAAATCCTAGGAGACAAATTCTCCTGTGCCTTTTTTTTTTTGTTGACGCGGGGAAACGCAAGTACGTGCATTCACTGGCCCTGGGTGGGGTCCAGTGCCGTGTAGGGCTCGCGGCACATTACTAAAGGCGGGCGGTATGGTTCCCATCCTCGCGCCTTGCCCCGTGTGCAAAAGCGCCTCCTCTAATTGATCAATACACATTAAGAGGGGTGCAAAGATCTCCCTCGGTGCAATTGGCTTCGCCTGGGTTCACCCCAGGTTACTGAGCCCTACCGCCACGACAAGGCTTGAACCATGGTGGGAAAAATCCCCATGTGCATGTTCAATTCAATCATTTATTTATTAGCGCCATTAAAGACATTTTTATCGTTTAAATAGTCGTAGTATGCCTTCCGACATAGGTGATGTTTAATATGTTTTCTAAATTCATTTGAGGATAGATCAACAATATCATCAGGTAGTTTATTGTAGAATTTAGTACTTAAGGTTAAAAAAAAAATTAGAAAAAAAAATTAGATGCTTTCTTTAGACGGTGTGCAGGAATAGCTAATCTATACTTATGTCTAGTGTTAGCGTTGTGCAAATCTGATTTCTTTTTGAACTTTTTCCTATTATTGTGGCCATATATTATATTTTCATAAATATACTGGCATGTAAAAAGTATACAGTATATTTATATCTTTGAAAATTTCTCGCAATGATTCTCTAACCTTTAGACAATAAATTCTACGAATTGTTCGCTTTTGTAAAACAAAGATAGCTTCCGCGTTAGCCGCTCTGCCCCGAAACAATATTCCATAAGACATTACGATATGAAAGTAGCTAAAATAAACCAATCTAGCAGTCGCTATGTCTGTTAACTGTCTAATTTTCCATACCGCGTATGATTCTTCGATGCCAGGGTCGAAATATGAGGGCCCCATTGCAATTTGGAGTCAACTGTTATACCTAGAAAAACAATGGACACCACAAACCCTAACTCTAGATGAGTTCCTACCTTAATAATAGTATCTACATTTCTAAGATTCGGCAGCCTAAATTTCGTACATTTAGTTTTATTGGAGTTAAGCATTAACTTATTAACTTTAAACCCATTTTAAGATAAGATCTAAAGCATTGTTTACTTCGTCATAATTAGTTACTCCTCTCTTTACTTTAAAAATAAGAGACGTATTATCTGCAAACAATATTATGTGTATGTATTTTTTTCAGCAAGATAAGCCAGGTCGTTAATGTAAATTAAAAACAGGAAGGGACCCAGAATAGACCCCTGCAGCACACCCATCTTTACAAGAGATCCATTTGACTTGCAACCATTTAAGTCTACCATTTATATTCTATTGCTGAGATAAGACATTGTAAGAGATAAACCTTTATCCCTAATACCGTAATGTTGCAGTTTCATAATTAAAATCTATCGATCAATACAATCAACTGTACTGTGTATTCAAAGACCTTCTGTCGCACGCATGCGACATAAGCGCGTTCGATATTGTATGGGTGCAGTATTATTTTATTAACTAACAAATTCCGACCGTTAACGATGTATGCCGGTGTGCGGATAATCCCTAGTGGGTTTTTGATACACCGTGATTATATTGTAACTTATTTATTGTGATTTTAATAAATAAATGTATGAATATTCCATTTTAAAGAAGACTGGATGTATTTCACTTCTTTTTGTAAGAAGGGTTCCTTCTGTACAAACCGTACCGTCGTCTTGATATTATACGATCACGTAATGTCATAATCGATTTTCAAATATTTTTTATAAACGCATCAGATAAATTGACCTTATACCTCGGCAGTACACACGTGGTTTTTACTGGGTTTTAAGGTTTATTTTATACTATTATTTCATTTTCATCTTAGATTTATCTTACTTTAGTTTTTAAGTAGTTGATAGTACACCCGGTAACTCCGATCCGCTTCCGCTTTTCTGTAGAATCAACAACTTTATAGTCAAGCAAGAATGGACATTCGTTCGGGTCCGTGAGTTTGTATAGTATAGGCACATAACCAAATTTCGTACTTACTTTCAGTTATAAATAAGTTTTGTGGTGAGTTCAAGTATTTTTTCCTTATCTGCGAAAGAAAAGAAAAAGGTGTTAAATTTAGTAGAAATGTACAAAGATATATCAACGGAAAAAGGAACATAAAGACTATTTAAATAAAAACTTAAGAAATAGTGGTTATGACAAGTTGAATATCAATTTCAAAAATACATACAATTATTGTATTATTTAAATAAGATTCCTGTTATTTTAAAGTAATTTAACATAAATGAATAATAATAATTTGCAATATTATCAAAACTATATATTTACATTCATAGAAAGTATAGAACATGGGTTCCCAATCTTTTTCAGTTTGAAGCACTTCTTGCAAAATATCAAATATTTGTCCTTTAATGCTTTTCTTAAATCCCTTGTTATTATGTTACGTTACGTTACTATAAAATAATAATTTGAGGGTTGAGACTACTCTGATTACCCTCATCAAATTAGTTCGATGTTTGTGTTTTGAATTCTGCTAACAACCGCCTATGGACTACACCTACACGTAAGGTCCCGTGGACTTAATCTATACCTATTATAAAACAAAGTCCCGAAACGATGTCTGTCTGTATATGAACGATTATCTCACAACCTTCTGAATGAATCACATGTGATTTTCACTAATGGATAAACCGATTATTGAGGAAGTCTACAAATGTCATTGACAGGCGCAGCCGGTGCCGATCGCTAGTATGTTAAAAATGTTCTCGTATTTTACATGTGCATATGAGGAATATATATTTTCACTCTATTCATTCATTTATTTCATACTAAAATTTAATACAATAAGTCATCTCTTTCAATAAAAGACATTGCCATTTCTGCTTTGCAGTAAATAAAAAAAAAAGCTAATTCTTCATATCTATGAATTTACATAAACTTACACATACTCACAGACTTTTTATATCCTTTTTTTTTTTTTTTTTTTTTTTTGGTGACGAAGGGGAATGCATTTACGCATGATACCTGGGAGCCCGGGTAGACCCCAGACCTATGTTGGACTCGGCCATTGGGTAGCAATACCAACTAAACCCCTACGGGAGCCATCAGCCGCTATAAGTGGAGGGTCCCGGATCTGCAGGCAACAGGACCCCTCCTGCGACAGGCTGGCCTCGGCGAAAAGGCCAGACTTCACCTCCTCGGAGACTGTCCGGCTACTCTAAGACAGTCCCCACGACGCCGTGTCGTTGGAAGTGGACCGGGTTCCCATCCCGGCCCGACACGGAACACAGGGGCACTACTGAAGGCGCTGCAGATAGCGCCTCTTTCGTACCCCCATTCGTCGTCGGCGGGGGGAGGCCGCGTCGGCAGCCTCCTCTCTCACCCGCTCGTCGGCTTCCTTCTGGGACATGACTGTCTCGCAGAAGGAAGCCATCGCCTAGACTTTTTATATCCTACTGAGACATACTCAATATGACTTTCGTATTTTATTAGAGAAGGTAACCAGACTTTAAAAACACAACATACCGTTAGCCGTCAGTATATAACGTTGTTCAACAGATTCGAAACTAACAATTAGTTAATTAAATAAAAAGATTGATTGAATTCTATCGAAATTGTAACAGTGTTTTTGATTTGAATTTTCGTGATAAATATTATAGGGAGTAACACACCACAGAGCTGATAACTGTACTAGTATTACATTCTCTTTGATAACTGGCATCTTCTAGTAATAAGCCCACAAGGTGCGTGCCGCGTTGTGCGGCGCTTTTCTTGCCGTGCCTTTAGGCTTTCCTTCTCTATCTATTATTATTTATATTGTCACTATGACCGTGACTTCACCACGTCATGTAGGGATATTACGGTAGTTTTCATTGATTTCGTTTATCGAAGTTGGGACATCAGTAGGATGCACAGAGTTTAATGAAATATAAGGAAATTAAAATATTTTATTCAAAATAGGATTCATACAAATCTCTAACAGAATGCCAAAATTATACGGGCTGTAGCTGCGTGAAGAAAATTCCCCCCGCAAGAGTCAAGACACGTTTTAAATTGTATGCACGCAATGGTGTCGACCACAAACCGTCGACTATAAGTAATCTTCTAATATTACCTACTTGCAAGTTATTATGTACTTATATTAGACGATAAATCTCTTCACCTTAACGGCTTAATATTGAACATTCATCTAAAGCACCAGTATACACAAAGAATATGTTTATGGACAATAAACATGTTCTTTGAAGAGTAAACCTTTCGCGTATGATTTAAAGTTGTTTTTACAAAGTGCATAAGTGACATTGTGTGTCTTTTATACGGACGGTTTTGGGACGATAACTTAGTATTTTTATTGATGTCCCAAGTTTACGCGAATGTTAGACATTACAGTAAAACTAGTTTTACGGATTTTATCGCGTTTTATTAAATTATTAATGTATTTTTAATTTAGCTTGGTATTTTTTAATTACAGATTGCCATATTAATACCAGAGTATAATTATTATTTTTTGAAAATCTCGCTAAATTATATGAATCACATACTACATACAACACTAATTGCTCATACATTAATGACGCCTCCGTCCACGCGTGAGAAACTACAGCGTTTAAACTACTAATTCAAATTACATAATCTATATATTTTTTGTCGTGCAAGTCATTTAATCTCTTATAACGTTAATGTATGTATAGAATCGATTAAAAGACTCAAATGGTGGCCGATTTATGAGTGTTAGACATTTCGTGTGTTAATGGGAGAGGCAGTCACCAAGAGGTTCCGAATGTTATATCCTTATCAGCTTTTACTCCAAGTTACAATAAAATAATATCAACAAAAAGTAAATTTAAAGATTTTATAAAAAATATTTGTCTTACTTTACTATATTGAATAAAAAATTGAACTTACCATTTAAAGTTCTGTTAGTACAGTGATAACAGCAGTAAATATCAAGTTAGCTATTTCGGTGTAGTTGGTTTGGTTTGATCACATAACCAGTGTGTAGTTGCTCTTGTTGGAATAACGGGTATTCATTCGCCGTCGAATGTACATTTAAGAGTTTAGGCTATTTGGGGAGCTGAGAAGTGGGTGGACCTCCAATGAAATCTGATCAGGATTTCCGTATTATATCTGCGGGTACAGACGCCTATACAATGATCTGAACACCGTCCGGATGCTTCACCTCACAGAACTTAAATGTACTTTCTTCGTCGCCAAGAATTCATAGTCATCTGTTATGACGAATAACATTACAGCACCATTACTCCGGAAAACACCAGGCAAAATTTTGTAATCCAGCATGTTCTAAAAACCTTCAATAAATAAATAGGTAATAAATGCCAATAATTCATAATTATTAATTTATTGTTTAAAATAGACATATTTTTTATTACTTAACAAGGCATATATATACGTGTAAAATCTTTAACAGCTACAATTGATATTGTGTATAGTAAACATATTTATTGCTGATATAAGGCACTCAACTAGAATCACTTTTTTGAATTGGCACATAAAATATAATTGTACCAACGAATACTTTGCCAATAGACACATTCAAGGAATATAACACTAATTTTTTACCTTTCCTTTCCCAATTTTTTCCAATATGATGCCTATTAGATAGCAATACGTTGATTTCTCCATTCATCTCAAGAGAAATTTACATCCTATCCATATACCATTGAAAACATAATTTTTGCAGACAGTTTCTGTGATTTAACTTTAAAAAAAAAATCGTTATTAGCGATAAGTTCATTTGTGTGCTAATGTAAACAATTTTTTTTTAATTATAAACCCTATTTAACAGTTAACATTATCATTTGAACAGTACATATATAATAAAAACCAGAGTACTATAAAATGTAAGTTAATTAAAAGAAATATATTTTTTTAAATTATTACACATAATTCTAGTAATAATTTGTATTAAATATTTTCACTAACATTATCAATGTTAATATCATAGATTTTCTAAATGATTACTCAAGAAAAATTTTCTTGGCGATTGTTTTTAAGCTCAATTATTCCCTATAACAGAGATGTTTTGATTTAAATAATTTCCGAGTGTAGTGCCGAGATGACGTACCACGCAGTTTGTATGACAGGTGGCCGTCAAATTGTAAACTAACTTATATACTAGCTGACTCGACCATGCGTTCTGATTGGAACCAAAACCCTGTTGTTCCTTTTAAACATAAATACCGTTACTGAAAATCATAGTTCGATAAAATATTAATTATAAACAAAACATAAATTTTATCGCCCTAGCAAAAAATTATTAACATCATAAGTCAAACACAGCTGATTATCGTATGGAAGGCTATGTATATGTCGCAGTCAGATTCTCTAAATCGTCGTATTTTCATTACAGCTAACCCTTTTTCAAGAACAGGGCTGTTTTGTTTTGTGGCGGGCCACACTACAAAATATTGCTAAACAAGACGGATTGGTTTACGCCTATATCTAACTAATGATGAAAAAAAAAGTATAACATAACATTCGATCCAAACCACCTTGCCGCTATAAAATTAAAAGTCATTCATAACTTAACCTAAACGATGTGTACATGATTTTTCAAAAATTATACTTAGAAAAACGCTTTATGACATTAAATATATACCATAGACGATACATGAACTACGCCAGGGGTTCCAAAACTGTATTCCGCGGCGTCATAGAGTATGAAAAGTGTCAGAATAGAGTCAAGAGAAGACAATTTTTTGGAGTCACCAAATTCACATGTCACATTAACTCTATTATAACATACGGAAATAAATTTTTTTACTCACTATATAATTGTATAGTGACTTGAGTTGTTATAATACTAGCACAAGAGCTTACTACAGCTATGACGTGTCAGAATACTTAACAAGGCGGGCTTTGTACAGACAGGGTGTGGAGCTCGTTACATAGCCTATTCTCAATGCTACATTTAAATACATATAATAAAACAAATTTTGTAGAACTTATTGTGGTTCGCCTATTTATTAACACTTGCACATATTGCATCTCGATTTGGTCATGATAGCTGATTTAAAATTTTAAACTTAGTTTAAGTTCAGAAGTGAGTAACTTGGATCTTTACTATTACTAAAAAAATGTAGTAAAATAATTAACTTTTAACATGTATCATATCCATCCTCTATCACCTACCCCAAAACAAAAATATTCATTTATATAACATTAGTTAGTTGTTATGATTAGTAAAGCTCCGTGCTACTTACTGTACTGATATATTATGCAAATATTTTCATTTACTAATAGTAATTTTTAATAGTCTTTTGAAAAAATTGTTTTTATTGAAACTGAAAATAAATAAATCAATATTTTTGTTATATTCAAGTCCTTGTACTTACAGTACTCATACATAACAGTCTTATTATTCAACTGCGTGTGCTTCTCGCTTTTTGATTTGTACATACAAAACTTGGTGGACTAATGCACAATACCGTCATTGTAGCTTATTGAAATCCGTGGGCTTACCTTCACCAGTTCCTATTGCTCTCCAGATTAAAACCTAATTGGATTAAGCTGCTTTGACGACTACAGCGATATTGATTTCGTTTTAGCAGGCGGCGAATCGGCTTCTGTTTTGATGTTGTCCGTAGAGACTTGTGTTAGAATATGCTAAAACAGAATTGAAAACTAAGAAAATAACAATATATTTGTAATTTACCACTCATAGTAAATAAAGCGATTAAAAAGTTCATCATTTAATTATAGACTTATTGATTTTCTTACTATATGTTATGTGAATCGCTCAAAGTCATCATTCATCTGGAATAGGGTTGTAGACTCACGTTTGAATGAAATGGAAGGTAAATTTTTATACGAAAGTTTGAATGTCCACCACGCGGCTATTTATTTATATAAACTATAAATTATTTATTACTGTGTTGCGGTTGTAGCCGAGTTATGGGCGACAGTAGTACCTATCTATTAGCGCTCCAATTACTTGTTTGCCTCTGATACTGTAAGAAGATCCTCGAATGGGCAGGTGCTGAGGTGTCCATACCTTGACGACCTGGTCGATGGTGTGCGTGCCGAGCATGCGCGCGATGCTCTTGTCCTCGACGGCGTACAGGAACAGGTGCTTGGTGTTCTCGCGCAGGCGCTGCACACGGGTCCACTTGTCGCGCGGCGCGCTGCGAGCACCCATCTTCTCGATCACCTTCTCTAGCACCTGCAGCATACAAATTATCATGAGTATATCATAGTGGGGCAAATTATCAGTCGGAGCAATGGTGACCTTCGTCTCCGCCTTATCTTGAGACTACGCCCATCAATCACTGCACAATTAGACATTATGTATATGAACGCTAAAACGAGAAGTCAAAACATTACAACTAAGTTATACAGTGTTGATTATTTGATACGTTTTTTTTAATTGGGTTGATTATAACCTTTATATCGTGAGCATAGCCGTCGTGTTTGCGCAAGTGACTGTCAATTTCAATTTAATAAATATATACATCCCAATTTTTTTATGGCTATAAATATTTACATTCCAATTTTTTTGTGACTATAAATTAGTAAACCTGTTTAAATCAAATAAAAAAAAGCATTCTAAGTTGACAAACATGTATTGTTTGAAACAAACTGAACACTTATGTGTAGCTTTTCAACTTATAAGTTTAGAAGCTACATATAAGTTGGTAAACTTATGAGGGTTCGGTTAGTAGTACATAGTTATATGAAAAACTATGGAATAACATGATTCCCACCATGGGCTAACCGGAATCGCACAAACCATAATCATCACTAGCGGCATAATAGCAGCTGAGTAACTCCACTTGTGCGTACCGTGTCGACGTCCTCTGTGGGCCAGCCGAAGTACTCCAGCACATCGTGGTCTATCAGCTGCGACAACAGTTTCTTCAGCTGTGCCTCCAGTTCCTCCTCGCTCATCAGTGGTGACTCCTCGCTGCTGTTCTGTAACTGCACAATATATTGTGTCATTTTAACAAGTGCCTTTATTAAAACATTAGTTGTAGTGTTGGGTTTATGGCTGTAGGTAGTCGCCATCAGATAACTTCTTGCTTGCAAACCAAAATGCTAGGTAAATCTATCCAAGGTGATAGTGGTAAGCGGCCACCTGAGTAGGCAGTTCTGTGTCGTCTGACGCCTCCTCCTGCAACCCGCCGTACAGCACACCGTGCCCGTACTCCTGCAGGATCCGGTCCGTCTCCGCGTCCAGCACGTTCAATATCGACTCCATCTCAGACTTGGTCACCCGCTGCCCCGTCACGCCTAGACCCTGCAACGTGACGTTTAGTCTATTAATTTAACGATTTACATGCCCTTTGAGACCTTCATTGAAAAAATACTATAATATTGTAAATATATTATTATTATTAAGACCATGAAGGCATCGGAAAGACGCATTATATTTATTAAGCCAGAGGTGCTGTTATTAACAAGTTAACGTGCGACAACAACAACGTTAACAAGTTAACTTTCGTACTGTACGTACCAGAACTTCACGCACGTGCTGCAATCGCGCGCGAAACACGTCGGGGTGTTTCTTGCGCACGTGGCGCACGAGCTGCTCGCCGCGCACGTACGCGCGCGCGCTCACGCAATACATGCAGCGGCGCGCACGTTCCAGTGCGTGCGTGCTCACGTGTCGCTTCAGCAGCGACTCGCAGTTGTAGCGCTTGCCGCACACCGTGCATTCGAATATCGCTGCAAGTATAAAAATGCCATCGAACTGGTCCTAGTCGATAAGAAGTGTCAAAATTAGGTACTTGATTACATATTGTATGTACTAGCTGTGCAAAGCTTGGAATTAGAAAGAAAACACTGATGAAATTTCATTCAAACTATCGACCTCAATAATACACCCAAACCAAACCGAAGAAATAAAAAAAAACAACACTTGGGTTAATAACAATTTCGCTACATCGCGTCCTAGTAAACACCTACGTCCTATAAAGTATCCCGATGCAAAATTTTAAATTGCACGTAGTTACTGATATTTCGTATTGAGTGAGTAAGCGACCTATCGCTTTTATATATTGGCATAGACGAGACTAAATTGATGTTAAAATATTGATGCATTGCCAACCCGAATTTCGTGCAAAGATAGTGTGATGATAGATGTGAAAACACTCCAACAAGTGTTAACCACATATGCAAAAAGCTATTGAAGGTCATATCCATGTGCTATTAATAACTTAGTATATTAGAAGTATTCACTTACATTTGTCCCGGAGGTGTTCTTTTATATGTGCATAATATGCCATTATATTCTCCAGCTCATTCTTAGAATATTCACATTCCTTGAACGGGCACAGAATTTTTCCTTCGTGCACATGCTTCTTATCATGTAACAAAAATCTGAAAATTATATGTAAATTTTTAGAAAGAGGTAGTTCTATACTTAATGGGAGGAGGTAGTGCCATACATAGTGCATGACACTACATCTTCCTATGCAACGGAATTGGCCGGCAAGACCGGAGAAGTACCTCTCGCTCACATAATACTACCGTAAAGTGACATCTTCAGTTCAGTTGACGTTTCGTGCGGTTTGTGAGTAGCAGGTGGCTCATTGCGTGGGGGGAGGGCAGAAGGAGGGCAACGCATCGGCACAGCAATGATGTGGATGTTCATCGGCGTGGGTAGTCGTAAAAAGGCTCCGTTCGTTTGCCCCCCTATTCTATAAAAAAAAAGTAAATTTATAAACAATATTCTCAGATGACAATTTTTAATAGTATAACAAAGGGAGCACAGGAGCAGTCACGAGTCATGTGACTACTGACTCCCATATACATACACCAGTGTTATGCGGACGTGTTGCCATATGTTCACTAGCTGTGATACTCACTTAGTTTTAGAGTCAAACGACAGGCCGCACTTAAAGCACTCGAAGCCGACGTGCTTGATCATGTGTCTCTGCAGCTGCAGCTTCTGTATGAACGAGGTGTTGCAGATGTCGCACTTGTGCGGCTTGTTCGGGATGTGAGTTAGCACGTGGCGACGCATCACCTCGATAGTGTATGTGTTGTGGCCGCACTGGATAAAATATATATATAAACGAGATTTAACACCACTTATGGGGCTTCTTTGCCTAAACTTAAGTAATGGAGAGCAATCCATACCCTTATTCGTTGGTAGTAAGGCCCGATTACACAAGTTACTTTAGTGTCTACTAGACACTTCATATCTAAATCTTAACATAACACAAATGCTAAAATACTTCAAGTACCGGACTTGCGAGACTAAAATTTGTCACATATTATGTTTGCGATAGGCCAAAAAAGTAAGCTGTAAGGACAGGACAGAGGTTAAACACCGCAACAATGCCCTAAAGGAAAACTTGCAAATAAAAGGGCATAGTAACCGTTTGGTAGTCTCTTATTCGCTATAACTTTCTCCGGACTGCTTAAGCAATGACGGCAAATTACTTCTCCGTGATAACGCGAGACCTCGTACTGTAGGAACCGTTTTAACTCTACAGGAAATGCAATTAGGAACCATTCGTCACCCTGTGTATTCACTAGACCTTGCTCTAACGGACTAACACTTTTTGCGTGATTTGGACAATTTTCTACGTGATAAAAAGTAGGAGTCAATACAGAATGCTTTCACACAGTTTGTCGAATTTAATTCAAAGAGTTTTATAGCAGGGGCATAAATGACCTTCATATTAGACGGCAGAAATGTGTAGATAATAATGCTGTCTTAAGTTTACGCGAATGTTAGACATTACAATAAAACTACTTTTACGGATTTTATCGCGGTTTATTGAATTTTTATGTAGCCCGACGTTTCAGAAGCTTTACAGCAACCATAGTCACTGGTCCATCCGTAAAGTAGTTTTATTGTAATGATAATAATGCTAATAATGTTGATGAAATAAATATGTTTTTTTTTTAATTTAACATATTTATTTAATAAAACTAATTTCGATTTTCAGTACTAATCGGCAACATCGCCGATGACACTGCTACTTCCAAAATCCCAACAAAACCCTAGCGTCTTTAGCCTATCTTTAAAATCACCCAAACAACGTGAAGGTAAAACTGGAGTTATCAAAGTCAGCACCAGCAAATCAGTGCATGCCACTTTTCCTTAGAGAAAAGAAAACTGAACCTCTATTAATGGATGCATTTAGACAGGAAGCAAACATGGAAAACCCGTATTGAAAACGTGATGGACAAAATATGTGGCTCGGAGACTTAAGCTGGCAGATGAGCACAGGATCATGTATAACCATGGAACATAGAAGACCTACCTGTAGAACTATAATCAAGCAAGTAGAGATAAATGTAAGTTCAACTTAAAAAGACTATATCAGAGGTCATACCCACACTCTAGTAGTAGCTTTATATGAGCCAATGAATGCAAGCAGACCTAAAGAACAACACATTTTGGATCTTGTTGAATAAGAGCCCAACTAAATAAGATATGGTTTCTTCACTGGAGAAACCTTGCCAATCCTGCAACAAATCTGCTAAGGGCTTTTAAATCCCATCGCAACATATACACAAAAAAATAATACATTTATAACATGCTCTATAACTAAAATTATACATTACAATGAATAAATCCTTGATGATGACCTTAGTCTATACTCACCAATCCATTTCAGCAATTTGGGAAAAAAACAGACAGTAAGTACAATTTGTTAAAAGGTCATAATATATTTGTAATCATTATCATCAGCCTGCACCACTAACACCGCCGTACACACAACAACATATTTTTTTATAGAAGGGGAGGGGCAATATGGAACATCAATGTTATAATAATTAGGTTCAACTGAAGACTTCTTTTTTATTTTCTAGATTATGTTATAGATTTTTGGTCGAAATGTTCGGCATGGCTGAAACTCCGTATTCTTGAGCTATCTTGCGACATCTGGTTAAATTTGTGCCAATCTTTAGTGCTGGCTATTCAATTGCCGCTGGTATTATAGTGTTGACTCCAAGATGCGTTTAATGTTTCTTAAATTATCGTTCTCTAAATGTCGTTTACGCAGAATCGGACGTACCTGTGTACCTGACACTCTAGTTGACTTTTAGAAAAAACAACCTATATTGTATGCCTCTAAAATGTTTGTTATTATTTGTAACGAACTGGAAGTTATAAAGAATGTATAGGTGAAATGTAGTACCATGCTGCACTGCATAGCATGGGCCACCGGAAAGTCACAATTCTCATGTAACTTGTTCTCGCTCTCATGATTCTCAATTAAGATTCAGTACAATTACACACAATATAAGCTCTTCTGTCCTCCCAGCAACGATTCACAGATAAAGAATTTATAACAGCTGAGTCTCGGTAAGTGTTCCCTTTTTACCCTTTGTGTGCGGAATTATAGAAAGCTAAACCCCCCCTCTACTAATAAGAAAATACCGGTCAAGGGCGATTCTGACTCGCGCCTGGGGTGGTCAGGGGGATGTCATACGACAAGTACTTCCTTCATGTGTATCCAAATAAAATTAACTCAAATACTGAGTCCAATACTCATGTGAAATTTTCAACTACTATTAGGTCCTCAAGTGTGCAATCTCTTGGACCAGAAAAAATATCAAACTTTTAAGTCAATTTAATCCAATGAAGAGGCTGTTTATGTTCTTTAAGCACGGTAAAAAGAGATCCGTAATGTGTTTAACCAAAACCTTCCTATTAATCAGGGATTCTGAAATTTAACAAGAAGCTGCAAATTCTTTTTAATATTATGGCGGGAAAAACGAGCAGTTGAAGCATTTTGACGCCCACCGACGCTCATAAACATCCGCATACTTACTAAGGAGAATGAGAAGCGGGAAGGAGGGCAAAGCCCCAGTTGCTCTCCTTTACTCCACCCCTTTAATGAGCCCCTGGTTACTAACAATCCGCAGGAAAGGCATCAATGAAGTTGTCACTTCACGGCGGTGACCGCGGTCCTGCCGGCCCAATTCCGCCGCAAAGCAGTATGGTACTATCTATTACCTATACATTATTTATAACTTCCAATTCGTAATGATAGTCCCACAATTAGTAATTCAGAGATCAATTAGGTACTAAGTGAAAGTGTCCAGAAATAATGAAATGTAGAGTAAACTCTCTTACATGTTAGGATCTTAAAATATGAACACGTGAGTTTCAGTTTCGGCCCAAAAATCAGTTTCAGTCAGGCTCTAGCTATAATTATATTAATAGTAATAAATATTATTTACCACATCACATTTGTACTTCTTCTCGCCATGGATTTCCAAATGTTTGGCCATAGCTGCTCTTGAGCCTGTTACTTTGCTGCAGTGATCACATTCGAAATGAGTTGCATCTAAAACATTTATTACTTTGGTGATCCTAATGCAGTCATTCTCAGATGACCACCACTGTCTATATTGAATCTCACTTTAGCCCTTTTAGAGATATTTATGCTTTTGTGAAACAAAAATAAATTAAATTGAACTTATAACTATTATAAGTCTGTCATGACACAGGCGAAGACCTTGAAGTATCGATCAAAACCATTATGACGAAATGCTACCGAAAAACGTGGAAATACTATTCTCCTCGAGGCTGACTTCCCCTAGTTAATTAAGACTTTTAAGAGCACTAGAAATTTGGAGTGAATTCAATTAAATACTTATTTAAACATACCTTCATGAGACACATGATTATGTTTTATGAGTTTTGAAAAATTGTTGGTTGTATAACCACATTTTTTGCAGCTAAACGACTTGGCCGATATATGGTTTAGCCGTAAATGTACCATAAGATTATCTTTTCTTGAAAAATTCTTATTGCATATCTGTAATTTTAAAAAATAAACTAAGAATAATAATTATGTAGCATTTTATATTAAGTAGTAGTCAAGTCAATAAACTTTTTATTATTTAACTAGTTTCTTAGTAATCCAGTATTTTATGTGAGAAAATCCAGAGTACATAAAATAACAAGCACATTAGCAAGTCTTTCAACTCAGACATCAAAGTTTGAAAGGTTTTTGAGATAGACAAAATATGAAAAGGATTTAATTCCCAACAAAAAGAATCATATCTTTATTATGAAGACTGTAAATAAGGGCTATAATAAATGCAATATCTGATGATCCGTGTGGTTTTAAAATAAATTTTATTTTATCCTGGGTAAAATATCATAGCAAACACACAGGCAGTGTGGATGGGTACTATTTTATGGTTTGAGTTGAGTAACTGTAATGAATATTGGATTTTGTAACAAAAATTATCATACAAAATTTATTACATTACGTACCTCTGGTACTCTTATCTTTATTACAGTAAAACTACTTTAAGGAATTCTATTGCGGTTAATTTAATTATTTAACTAACCTGACATTTCAGAAGCTTTACAGCAACTATGGTTGCAGGTGGACTTTGATGACAAGTTCTTTTAAAAACTACTACATAATTTTTTTTTTTAAACTTATAACATCTGGACATCTGTCATATCAGTCCACCCATGACCATGGTTGCTGCAAAGCTCCTGAAACGTCGCACTAGTTATATAATTAAATAAACTGCCATAGAATCTGTAAAGGTAGTTTTATTGTAATGAGTAACATTCGTGTCAACTTAAGACATCAATTACTCTTATGTTGTATTTATAATAATTAATCATTGATTTAGAAATAATGTAGATACTTACTTCACATGGAAAATTGGATTTGGTTTGTCCATCGCAACCCCTTTGTGACATATGACGCATTACATGAGCTTTTCTTGCAAATTTTTTATCACAATAGTCACAATCATATACACTTCTTTCATGTACATTTGCTATATGTGCTTGTAAAACTTCTGAACTTGGGCAAACAACACTACATTGTTTACACGGCACACTACCAGGGGTTTCGGAATGCTCATTCAATAAATGTGCTGCATAGCTAGAACGTATCTTAAACCTTTTGCTACATTTTTTACAGAAATATTTAGGCTGAAATGTATTACATAAAAACGGTAAAGATAAATTTGCTAGTGTTACTACTTCAAATACTTTTCATAAAAAGGAGAACAATTGCTAAAATAAATACAAAATCTTCACCAATAAGCGATATGTTTGCTGCTTGGTGGAGATTTTGGATCTAAATGAATATGACAATTTTAGTTTCGAAAATACAAACGTTTTCTTAGGAAATACAAAGAGGATTTTTAAAAGCTTGATTATAGCTTGTACTTCTTGTGTTAACAGATACTTTTGTGGATTCGTAGCTAATTAGCATATGTACATCTAACTTTTAAAATAATAAACAAATAAAATAACATAATAATTAAAGAATATAGGCCAACCTTTGATTTTTTTTCTAAATGTTTATATAAGTATTTGCTGTTATTTAAATGAGACTTTAATTTAGATAGACTTGTAAATTCTTCATTACATATATCGCAAACAAGGTCTTCATCGTCTTGTTCAGTTTTAATGACTTTGTTCAAACGTATCTTGTTCTTAGAACCTGGAGGGCGGCCTCGTCTTTTAGGTTCTAGTGACATATTATTAATTTAATTATGTACCAAATAAACACAAATTTAATAACTAAAACTGCTCCTTCATAACAAATCTCATAGCGGGCCATATATATTTTGATATTACTTTCACTCAGGCGCAAAACAATTTGAGAACACCAGCGGTACACGCCAGCAAATATGGCGCATGTAAATATTATTTATAATGGCAACAATTATAAAAATTGTACAAAGAATTAAATAAGAGATTGGAATTAAAAGTATTTCATGTGAATTAATAAGAATGAATTAATTGTAACTTTAAAGTTTATTATTAGTATATTTTTTTAGAATATTGTAATTTTTTTTGATAATTAAATCGGGTTTGTGCACATTGAAAATATTTATGAAAAATACTTATGAAAAATGATTAGTCACACGACATTGTTTTTTGTAAACTATGAGAATTGTGTTAATAGTAGTTTATGCGCTACTTTTTCCCATGCGTGGACGGTGACGTCACTGGGTTAAGTACGAAGTGTTGTATATAGTATGTGATTCCTATATGCTATCGAGATTTCCATAAAATAAAAAAGTAAGCATTAGAATTAATATGAAAATGTACAAAACACTGATAGACGCATTATAAAATCTTTTTGCATCGGAGAGACATACCTATTTAAACACGGGCGTAAACTAAAAAATAAATCTATCGTCAAATTACTATTATTATTACTTTATTTATTTAATAATTTATGCACACAATAAATACATACATTAAAAACTTACAATCTAGAAATGTTGGTACAAAGGTACTACCTATTCCATCATATTAGAATTTATTCAAGTAGGACTACCTACTAATAATAAAAAAAAACTAATAAATTAGAGAAACCAATGAAAATATCATCAGTCTCGTGTTACCTTGTTGTTCAAGTGATGCAATTTTCTCCAAAAATTAAAAATAGGCTAGCTTTTTCTTCTACTCCTAAAACAACTGTCTAGTGATCATAGAGATAATACAGATATAGAACGAAAACTAGCCTTAAGCGGGGACGTTTGATTCGAAAGAGAAAGCTAGCGTGGCTTACTGACTGTCTCTGATTTTCATTGATTTCTCTTTGTGCAATGCGCATGCATGACGAGATAGACGAACATAGTGATGCATTCTCATCTTCCTTCTCTATTGCCCAAAACTTCTATTTACGAATTTATACATATATATATATATATATATATATATATATATATATATATATTCATACCTATGCTTCTTTATCTATACAATCTCTATGGTAATGTTGCACTGAATGATGAATAACCCGTACACAGTTGCATATCTTTACACAGTTTTATTATATCATTTGAGGTGTATCGTAGGATTCGTCCGGTTTCAGGTGACATTTGGAATCATAAAAAATCATAGCTTGAAAATGTTCCCAACGATTTGAAAAATTATTTCACTATTAGAATCCTACGTTATCGATGATGAACATAGGCGATATAACATTTTCTAAAACGTTTTGTTAATTAAGAAAATTTTGAAAATGCAAAAAAATTACATACGAAATCCTTGCGATGCGTGGGTCTTCTGCGCAGGCCTAAAGGAGCCTGCGAGGATTTCGGGTTTCGAGGCGAACCTCATGACTCGGGTCTGTTCGCGAGGGGTAGCTATCCCCTCGGTGGGGCATCCCACTGGCGTGGGTTGTTGCGGACCTAGGTGCGGAGACCATATGGCCTGTAGGTGGGGTTGCGACCGAGGCCTACTGGCCTGCAGGTGTGATGTTGTCAATGTATAGTGTGGGTTATGTGTGTGCGTGAATGACCCTCGTCCTCATTGCCGGAGCCGTGGACCCGAGGTGGAACACGGGATACGAGTTCACGCAGATACGGCCGCGCGTCGTGTGGTCGCGCGAGTAGCGGGGCCAAGTCCCTCTGGTGGGCGTGCGGATCATTGTCCGCGACACTAAACATGACACGAGACAATCGGGCTACAAACTCGCCGACGGACTCGATCCGCAGGTCTCGCGCGATCACGTCGTTCCGGACGTAGCGGCTGGCTCCCGGGATTACTCGCAGGGATATGCTCTGATGGGCTTGCAGGCGCTTCATCTTTCTCGGGGATGTGAGCGCGTACAAAAGGTACACGACCGGGGACTTCCAAGACAACTCCCGGCCTCCTAACCTCAACCGCTCCGGCGTGTTGCGCCACGTGCTGACAAATAGGGATGCTGTTTTCTTCACGTTGACAGATATCCTCCATTTGTCAGGCCACTCCGGCAATCGATCCAGTAGCCGCTGCATCCGCCCAGTTGCTAGCTCCGGCTTTACTCGGTTCGTCTTCTCCCGAAGGGTTGTTGAGCGTCGGAATGTCGTTGGTATAGGCCGCGTAGAGACAAGGGGACAGGCAACTGACCTGCGGCACTCCAACAAGTATGGCCCGCAGGAAGGAATGCGTCCCTCCACCGCTACCGGGAAGGTTCTCCCTTCCAAGAACTTCGCCACTAGTCACACGTGAGCCGGCGGGTCGCCGGCGTCCATCAACTTGACCAGGAGGCCCGGGTGCCACACCCGGTCGAAGGCCTTCTCCATGTCATAGAAGACTCCGACCGAGTATCTCCCCTTGTTCATCTCCATCGACAAGTGGTGCAGCACGCGCGTCAGATGCAGTGTGGTCGAGTGACCGCTCCGGAAACCGAACTGCTCATCCCTTATTGGGATGTACAGCTTCATTATCCGGAGCAATAGCCGCTCCAACAACTTGGCCACATGCGGCAGTAGCGTGATCGGACGGTAGCTTCCGGGTAGGTTCCGAAACTTGCCCCGCTTTGGGAGGACGACGATTCCCGCTTCCGTCTAAAGATCCGAAAAGTGGGACGTGCGGAGAAACCCGTCAGGATGTCAGGATATGGTGAGAGCCACGGCTGTGCGCCACGGCATCATCGCCAGCTCAGCGGGGGAGATAAAAACTGCCCTTTCTTCCTCAAATCAGACAGGAGGTGGGGGGGGGGAGGTCACTCCGACGGCGCGCTTTGACCGGTACGGTGGCGGTCGCCGCAGTCTGTGCCTCGTGGATTTTGTCCGTGAGACAACAGACCGCCGCGTCCACCTCCTCCGCGGTTTCAAGCTGCCCGTCGATAGTAAATTCGGCCATATAGCCTCTAAAGAACTGCCAGTCCACCCTCTCCCTGGTCCATTCCCGCTCCCTTTCGACCACCGTCCAGTGTAGCGTGATTAGGACCGGTAGGTGCTGCGAGTCCAGGTCATACAACAACTCCATGTCCAGTGTGAAGTGGACGGCGTCGAACACAACCGGGTTCCGCAGGGGATCTGATGGAACACGGGTTGGGCAGGGGGTCCCTGCACCGTATATGCCCGTCGCTCCGAGCCTGCCTGCCGTCTGGCGCCGGTGCGGTTGATAGTGGTCGAACCCCAAGCTTGGGATCTAAGTCACCGCTAACAAACACCTGGCCCCCGTCACCAAATACGCGATGGACATCGGTGAGGTCAAACAAGTGCGCGGGAGGCCTATATGCCCCGTAGATTCTCAACTCCTCCCCCGACACTTGTACAACTACTCCGGTTGTATTCATATCGAGATCCAAGTCGGCGTGGATTATGTACCGCCGAACGAGCACCGCCGTACCTCTGTACGCCCTGCCACTTGGCGACACCTCGTCCCTGCGATACACGGCATAATGGGCCATCTTGAGGTCCTGCCCCAGCCCCTGCCACGTCTCTCCCAACAGGATGACATGAATGTCATACTCCTGAGCGAGCTATCTGAGGTCGTGGCTTTTGGCCCGAATGACGTCGAGGTTCCAGTAGATGATTCGCAATTGCTTATGATCCATCACCGGTTCCCTTCTGGCTGGGTGTATACGGTGTTAAGGTTGACTGTGATGTAGCTGGGTGCGGACTTATCCTAGGGGCCACTATCGCTCCTCCATCGGTGGTCTAAAGCACACTCGTTTCATAAGTTAAGTGTTAAGTAGTAATTTTAGTTTCTTAATTGTTCAATAAATTATAAGTATTAAATGTTCCATAAGAAAATAGCTGTTCGGCCTTAATTAAGATAATCAAGAAATATTCTTATTTGCTGGTGATAAGTATTCTACGTTTATCATTAAACATAAGCCACGATGGACTAATTATTGTGATTACGTAAATAGTTATTTCGCAACGATAGATCAATAATTTAGGAGGTACTTAGTAAATTCAAATTTAATTAATTTTGTGTATTTCATATTTATGATTGATAACATTTATGAAAATGGCAAGCCGTAATGAACACAGTACAGCGATTTAGACAATCCCACTGCGACAGATACACACGGCTCACCAAATATGATATAATAATTTTTATTTTTTTTATTTTGATACTCATTATGTTTAGTTCATTTGTTGTTGATTGTTTGTTATAAATAATCATTTGTTCTTCACTTATTTATTTAATAAAAATTAATTAATAATATGGGTATATTATGCAAGTTAGCCCCCACTCGTATTTTTCATAAATTTATGTCAATTTAGATTATAAGTATCCATCAGTGTTTGTTCATAAATAGCCTCTGTTCTTCCTTCTAATTGCATTATTTTTGTTTAATTAACTATTTTAGTTAGTTTAATACTTATATGCAAAGTATGTGCGTATGCGCCAACCCTAGAGTACTTTTGTAAGTAATTTATCAAAGACATTATATATTTCTTTTTTATGTTTTCTTGCATTTTGATAATTATTTCATAGATTCACCCATTTCCTATAAAAGATTATTCGGAATAGATATCTAACAGTTTTTAATTTAACAAATTAAGAATATATATTATATATATCTTTACTTTATCGCATGTTCTGCAAGCGTTTGCAATTTGCTTACATAGTATTTTACATTTTCACATACTTTACATATATATAAAACATAGTGTCCTAGACCGTCGCCCAACGTGCCTAAATTAACCGACGATGCTGCACTGGACACTTCCGCCAACAGCAAAGAAAACACACACACATGCACAGCATATGTACTATGTGTTTTTTATTGTGTGTAATTAATCAAAATTGTAATTTGCAGACGGTATAGGTACCGTCTGCAAATTACAATTTTCATTATTTTGAACCCTCCTCAATAGTTAGATGAATACTAAATTTAATCGGCTATGGGCTTGTATCCATCCATGCGACAGCTTATCCACGAGATATAAATACTTGTGGAGAATGGGGGTGAAGGAATGTCATGTATTTAAACGACTGCACGAAGGTTATGCAGGTGACCTCCATGCAGGTGTCAATAATCGGGATCGGTATTTGGTAGTTACCAAAAGCCTCAATCTACTGGTTTGCTCATTTAGGTTTCTAGTTATAAAAATAAGATAGTTATATGTTCTACCTATTCCGCTTAAGTAGCACAAACTTGTTTGTTATCTACAAAATATACTTAGCTAATGTTGTCAGCTAAAATTTAATTCCTTGGAATACACTGATCTCAATTTAAATAAACAGTTCAGTGTTTGAAAACCTATTCCTCGGCACAATACGGACATGTCATAATGTTATGTACTGTGACCTCGGGATGTTCCTATGACAGTAACCACGGCAACGAGCTTAAAATATAAAAATAATTTGACACGACTGGTGTGGCGGAAAATAATCATTGTCATTGTATCGTAAATAGTAACTGAAACATACATTTTAATTTATAATATGTACCATGGGAGATGAAGTGGACATTATCATTATCAAGTCCACACAAAATTCATTAGGAAAGTATGTGAAACGGCCTCCTCTCAGTGAAAAGTTGTTAAAGAAACCACCTTTCAGATTTATTCACGACATTATAACTACAGTAAGTATCGATTAGTTCATTTAAACTTTCCTCCTCATCTAAAAGTTAACATTGCTGGAAAATCGGGAACACTCGCATTATCATATATTTATAATGCTCATTTTACTCTAGATACTCAGAACTACCGGATTTTTCAACGGTCTATTCGAAGAAAATGAATTAATATCAGATAATGTTAAGGACAGGGACAGCAAAATTTTATTTTTGAATAAAATCATATATGTCGTTGGTAAGTTATTTTTTTAATGCAGAAAAATATCATAAACTCAATAATGTGTGAAAATATTTAGGTAGGTTAAACCAGATTATACCACACTCACACTTCACTGCAGTGGAGCGATGCGACACGGCAATTATTGTTTCTAAATTAGTTTCTTATTAAACACCAAACTGCATTGCAAATGCGGACTGACCCCGTCCTGGCCACGTCAGTATTGATTCATAGCATTAAATGTATACGGTGCAAAAGTCTGGAAACTGCACATTTCGATAACGAAAATTATAATAATTGTACACCCTTGGAACTGTCATAAACAAAGCCTAAAAATCCACATTTGCAAATATTTTAGATTGGTAAATCTTGGGTAAATAATGTGCTTTTCGAAAATACGATACACGAAAAACTATAAAAAAAATTGCACAACCTTTATATTTTGACTTGGTATCCATAATTATGCATTACAAGAATATTGGATATGTTATAGGTATACTTTAGTCATATAGGCAGATAGGAAAGACCGCACAACACTTAAAGACGATACTTCTACCTATGTCAAACTTCTTTCGAAGCAGATCCGCAAATGAATACGACAACACCTTCTCAGCTCAAGTGCGCAACGGGTTAGTTACGAATGAGCAGAATAGTTCATATAAAACGTTAATTTACACAATATTAGATATATTATGTGGCAAAGCGCCGCACCGCACCGTTCCGATGCGGTTGATTCTACGTTGGTTCTACATTTTAATAGTAAGTGTTATACATTACTTGACCTTCGATCATCAAGTGTCCTCTTGATTATAAGGCAATTGCCAAAAAACTGACGGTGACCAATTTCTTATTACAGGAACCACCACTGGTAAGACATTAACAGTAAAGCCTTCGAAGGTCATAGCGGGCCAAGAACCAGAGAAAACAAATGAATTGTTACAGTCTTTGGCTTTCGCTTTAGACAACAAATTAAGCTCAGATGAAGCGGTTGCACTTTATAAACAATCACTAACTAAACATGTAAGTGCAGAGGCAAAAGTAAAAGACGTTAAAAAAGTAATAAAAGAGAACACTAACTTAAAAATTAACCCGAAAAATGTTACAAAAAATGATAGTAATACTGTTGTGAAACCAAAACAGAGAGAAGGGAAGAAAAAGGAATCACCACCTAAAAAAGCCTCACAATCAGTACGATCAACATCCAAAAAACTAGCAGAAAGTGCAAAAGACAATGACCATATTAAAAAACGTATTTCTGGTAAATCTCAAGATGAACTCAATCATGTAGAAATAGTCAAACAAGCTGATAAACCACCAGAAGTCATTCAGAATAGCGATTTGCTATTAAATGAAAATATATCTTTGGACGATACCTCAAATGATACCAAAAACAATACTATTTTAAGTAAAAAAATTGATAACGATTTACAATTAGATGGTAAAGAAGATACTACATATAAAGAAAATCATGGACCTTCTAAAGAACAACCACCAAAATCGTTTGAAAACGACGGTGAAATCGATGCCATTGATACTAATTTTATTAATATCAAAGACAAAACCGAAAGGGAAAATAGTGATGTCTATGAAGAGAAAGAGCAAGAAAATCGTGTCGGTAAAACAAACAATGAAATTTCACTGTCTAGAAGTATAGAACCTAGAGAAGATTCCTTCGAAACCTCAACAAATGAAACTAAAACATCAAATGATATGAATGTAAAAGTAAGCAGGCCATTAAGCGTGAGACCATCTTCTTCAAGACCCGGAGCTCCAAGGCTACGAGAAAAGCATGAAGAATCCATAACAGATTCAGATAGTCTCTTAATTGGTAAAGTAAACATAATAGCTGAAAATACAGTCCAAGAGGAAGTAAGTACCTATCTATAACATATTATTCTTTATTTATTAAATGATTTAATGCATATCTGTTCGAGTGGCTTGTTTAGGTATATTTACTCAACTCCCTACAAACATATATGCTCCATCTCGATTATCTACCGACTCTTTTTAGGTCAAAATATCACAAAAACAATAGACATCGTTGGCGTTAAAGGCCTTGGATATAAGTATCGGTGCAGATACGCCAGTATTTTACTCCATTCTTGTCGTATGCCCGGAATGCTTAATTCTTTCCACATACTAAAAAGTATTAGTAAATTTCACAATAAATATTTTTTTTGATTTCAGGATGAAGAATCGAGTATCGTTATCGTAGAAAACGATATGTCTAAATCGAAAATTGAAGGAGATTTAGCACAACTCGATAGCAATGAACACGGACATCTCGTACAACAGATATTAAATTCACAGAAGGAGTTCGCCCAAGTTTCGGGCAAGACGGAAATTGTAAATAATTTTAACTAAGCAATTCATGTGACAACTAGCTGAACTTTATGCGCATAAAGAGCAGAAAAGGCCCTATGTGTTATATCGTCGGTTTTGTGGAGATATAAGTTATGAAGTATTCCCGCTTTCGTAGTGAAACGGTTCATAAGTCGATCTCATCGCTATTAAAAAGGCAAAGTAGGCACCCCGGGAGTGCCCACAGACGTCCAAACTTAAAAAGTGCCAAACCAACCTAAACAAGATTTCACCTCAAAAATATTTTTTTTTTCATATATTTATGAGCACCATCTATACTTACATTGAATACTTCTGTGCAAATAGTATTTTAAAATAAGTACGTAAACTATACAAAAAATATACCTATAACATAGGGCACTACACATGGTTTCGATCAAAGTATCGCGAGTTCATTGATTTTTTTCCAAGTCAAATAATCAAAACATGTTTATTAAGTTTTCACAAGATTGTCCCGTAAATTCGATAATTTCAATTAGTTTCGATTTGTTGTCAATTGCCGTATATTCCAATTATCGTATATTATATAATCCATAGATCGATAAGATGAAACACAAATTCATCATCATTATTATCAGCCCTTATCGGTCCGCTGCTGGACATAGGCCTACTTCAATGAACGCCAAGACGACCGATCTCCTGCTACTCGCATCCATCCCGGACCAGCTACTGCACGGAGGTCGTCGTCTCACCTGGTAAACGGTCGACCAACACTTCGTTTTCTTAAACGCGGCTTCCAATCCAGAACCTTACTGGCCCATCTGCCATCTGTTCTTCGCAGTGTTTGACCAGCCCATGGCCACTTCAGCGAGCCTGTTCGTCGCGTGATACTTCAGTTCTCTGCCTTATGACTTCGTAACGAATTCTGTCGGACAGAGAAATACCCAACATAGCACGCTGAATAGCTCGTTGAGCTACCGCAAACTTGCGGACCAGTCCTACATTAAGAGACCATGTTTCGGTCCCGTAGGTCATCACGGGGAGAACACATTGGTTACAGACTTTTGTCTTCAAGCTCTGCAGTATATGCAATGTGAGAATGTGACAGAGCTTCGGGAATGCCGCCCAATCCAACTGAATCCTTCTATCGGCATCCTTTTCGAAGTTATGCCTACCTAATTGCAATAGTTGCCCGACGTAGACGTATTCGTCTACGACTCCGAGAATAGCACCAACGACATTGACCGGCCTAGGGAGAACTTGTTCGTTGAACATGACCTTTGTCTTGTCCAAGTTCATCCTAAGGCGGCGTAAATGTCGGGAGGATTAATTATTCTCTCAAACAATTCGGCCAACACAACGATATCGTCGGCGAAACGAAGATGTTACAGATACGGCCGATTGTACTCATGTGTCTTTTGTACAACTTGCCTTATGGTGAAAATGTGATCCATGGTGCTAAATCCTCTTCGAAACCCAGCCTGCTCCGATGGCTGGAATTCGTCAAACTTTGTGGTGAGACGACTCGTCAAGACTCTTGAGAATAACTTGTAAATATGGCCAATCGGTGATCACGTCCGGTTTTAAATCTGTTGATCACGGAGACATCCCTAGATATATGCTTTCGGTCCGTCATAATAAAGTCAATCTCGTTCCGTGTAACAGTATCGGGGCTCCGCCATGTCCACTTCCTATGCAGCCTCTTAAAATACGACTTCAATAAGAAGAGGTCATCTTTCTCGAGGAAGTTTACCAACACTTGCCCCCTGTGATTTCGATTTCCGAATCCATATGTCCCAGACTCGATTCGACACTATTTCGTATTTGGCATTAAAGTTCCCCATAACAGCATCAAACGCCTTACGGGTGTTATGTAACGCCTTTGAGACATCCTCATAAGTTGCATCCACGTCGTCATCGGAATGGGTCGCGGTTGGTGTTACCTCTTAGTTTGATTAGGTATGAGCTATGCCACCCTAGTCGACACACAAGAGATTTTGACGATGTTGCCTACGCCTTATGATATAGTGTCGCCTTCTCTGAAGTGAAATGTGGAATTTATGGTGTCTTCACCAAGGTACAAGTCTGCGGACTTCACATAACCCCAGAACGTGCCATCGGATTTTTCCCAGTTCCACCTCCAGCTCAACCAAGTGATTACCTAGCCGAAGCGTTCGTCCGTTATAAGTAGCCAGGTCAATTCGGTGATAGCGGTCCGTGGCCCGGAGATTCTTAGCACCCCTTGTTCTACCATTACCGTGGCCAGGACTAGTGGAAATAACGGGAACTAGAGGCCGAATTCTGCCGTTGTCGTCCATTTAAGGTGCTCGTGATTGCCACGCTGAGCAGGCGGATTTGCAATCGAAGATTAGGTTTCCGACCGGCGCTACTGCAGCTTGTCGCCGATCCGATTGATGGTACCGCTATCACTCGGCGCGACCACTGTCCGGTGCTCCCGTCTATTTGTCACTGCCACCTTGAAGCAGACGGGACATCAAACAACCAGTTCGCTGAAGCCTCATAGATCCTAAGACGATTTTTACGTCACCCTGTGCTTGGACTGAGGGTGGAGGTATTATTGGGTCGCCCCAACACAACAGAAAATATTAAAATGAATATGATTTCCTATTGCCCGTGAAATGACCAACATTTTCGTTCGTTGTATAACCTAAAAAACACTGTATAAATAAAAAATGTTTTCGTAATAGAACTCCACAGTCCTTTTTCATAATACAGAAAGGGTTTCGTAAGATATTAAGGAAGGAGACACATTCACAGTACTTTAACTAGGGTGCGGGCGGTTAATTTTGATCCTGACGGGATGCAGAATTCATCAGACTAGGTCTTATTATCACAACCAGGCTTTCAAGACGTAGTGTAGTTAATGACACAGTAAATAGAAGATTCGTTGTCAATGTTATCAACTTACCTGTAACTATCGATCTATTTAGGCAAATTCCCCTCCGTTAACAGTAATCACAATTTATATATTATATTAGCTGACTATTTTTCCGGGTTGTGTTTTCAAGCCTTATCACTTAGGGGTATAAAAGATAGTAGCCGATTCTCAGATTTACTGAATATGCATATAAAATTCGGTAAGAAACGGTAAAGCCGTTTCGGAGAAGTAAGGTAACTAACATTGTGACACGAGAATTTTATATATAAGATTGTCATCTTAATTACAGTACCTAATCAATTCCATTCAAATGTATCATAATGATTAGACTAATCGAATTACCGATGAAATATTTGCAGCACCTTAACACACATTAGCTAATGTATTTAATTTTTCCTTTTAACAGGAGTGGCAGTTTGGCGCCAAAAAAGCTAGAGATGTTATAAATCAAGAGATCGATCAACTTCGGTTTAATTTACAAGCTTTATCAAGAGTAGCCAACCCTCTTGGCAAACTCCTGGACCATATTCAGGAAGATGTTGAAGTCATGCGCCAAGAGTCACAACATTGGACCAAAACTTACGAGGACGCCCATAAAGAATTGCGAAAACAAAAGAAGTAGGTGGTCCACAGTTAAAATATTAATTATATTATAGGTATATGTGTTTTGTATCTCCAATATGAATAAACCTTCTATGAGGAGAAGAATACTTAAAATTATAATTAATAATGTGGCTAACAGCTAGTAAATATCTAGGTAGGTAATACCTTCGATAGCATAAGAGTTATTTAAATATGTATATTATATCGAATAACATGTACTTATTATAAAACAGTCCCAAAAAGCTGTATTCTCAAAATTTACTGAAAGGTTTTTCATGCTGCTTTCACCAATGGATATAGCGACACTCGTGGATTTCTTTTGTGTAATTACTGAATCTGTTAAGGTAGCAATGTCATTTATGGGCGAAGCCGGGGCGTATCGCTACATAATCCTGCTCATTATTGCAGCTTAATTAGGGACGGCCGGGGAGGTACCTGTCGCTCAGACGATATTACTCGCTGTTATTATTATTGTAGATAGTCACTAAAAATCATTCACCGTTTTGGAATATAAATTTTATAGTATCTACCCACCGATTAAGGAGCTATCAGATCCCTTTGAGGAGTACCGACGCCCATAAACGCCCGCATACATGTTATGCAGATGCGCCGTCTTCCTTTCTATTCTATGGGCCACCAGATACAGACTTATGTAAATTATCCTAAACAAATATACATAATACTTAATATGGATATTTACTTATATAATACATCATTGTTAGCTATGTCTTATCTATTTCAGATCAAATGATGAGAAATTGAAACCGTTACATTCAAAAATAAAACAGTTGGATGCCGAGATCACCGACAAGCAAGAGAAAATAAATGATTTAAAAATAATTATTCACAAAAATGCTTTAAGAATTGATAAGTTGTTAGCAAATGGGAACAAGCAATAATAAAATGTAGTTTTACTTATTTTTATATAGTATAATATTTTGTTTTAATGTTTATTGTATTACGTTATTAAAATATATAAAATCGATTTACATACAAGAATTTTTAAATTCGACTGGATGACTGGAATAATCGCTCCTTCTGTGTTTTACTTACCCTTGTAGGTTTTATGTATAGTATACGTAATGTTTGTAAATAAACTTTTAGAAAATTGTGATGTTATTAGGGGATTGGGGCTCCAGATCAATCTTATCAAAATTCACTTTGGGTGAATGCCTAGGAAAGTATCACGTAGTTTTCTCCATGAAGAAAAATATTTCAGCCTGCAAGTCACCTGTATAACAACTACTCGAATATTTTCAGAGTGAAGTTCGTATTAAGTCAGTGTGTCACGCACGTATGTAAACTAAAAACTACTCAAACGAATTTTTACACTCGAACGATGATTCCCTTAGCATTGACATTTCGTTGGAAGGTTAATCAATTGTGCTTAGATTGTGATAAATCTGGAAACAAAATTTAGGAGTTACGGTTCGTACACGGGTACCAAGTAGCCAAGAGACCCCATTCATGATTCAAGGCTTGTCGTGGTTGTGGGGCTCAGTAGCTTCGTCATCATTATCAACCCTTATCGGGCCACTGCTGGACATTGGCCTCTCTCAATGAACGCCAAGACGACCGATCTCCTGCTACTCGCATCCATCCCGGACCAGCTACTGCACGAAGGTCGTCGTCTCACCTGGTAAACGGTCGACCAACAATTCGTTTTCTTAAACGCGGCTTCCACTCCAGAACCTTACTGGCCCATCTGCCATCTGTTCTTTGCAGTGTGTGACCAGCCCATGGCCACTTCAGCGAGCCTATTCGTCGCGTGATATCGGATACAGTACAGGCGCTCTTTCGTCCCATCTTTTAAGAGTGATACAAAGAGCAGGAGAAGGAGGCGGTCTTTTTAACCTCTTATAAGAGGAGGGGACTAAACATCAGGAGGAGGCGCTTATGCGCACGGACCAATGCACTGTAACAAAGTTGGTGGAGGTTATCCTTTTGTGAAGGTGGTGTTATTTATTGTTCCCCTCACTAGGTTGCTGGTTTTTGGTAGCTGCTAGTAGGCGAGTGGTTTTAGTGGGTATTCGGATCCATAATGCGCCGGGAGCCCTACACACAACTGGACATCACCTAGGGCCGGTGCTGCGTTGTGAATGCGTTGCCCCGCAACACCAAAAACAGAAAATAAAGAATTAATTGCATCTCATAAAGTTGTTCTTTGTTGTCATAAACTTATCATTAAACATCAATAGTATCCTATATATTTAATTTAGAAGGCACGACCAAATTGTTAGATACATAATGCACTAGTTAGAACATGTGGAATTAATAAGTTAATTTAGGTACCTACCTAGTACCTGCTTATGTTAGGTCTCATATTTTAGAGCTAAAATAACATCGGTTTTACCTAACTTTCAATTCAGAGACAAAATAATTGATAGATAAATTTATGATTTTCACATTTAATATAGTTGCAACACAAATGGTTATGGCGATTGGCCATTATTAATATGTGGCGATAGAACATTCAATGTAGTTCCTGGTTCCACATTACAGCAATTGTTTACATCTCCATAATACTTTTTTGTGATTATTACAATGTCCAAAACTTAGTCCGATTAGTCCATGGGCTTGTCATACACACAAAAGTTAGCCCTGAGCCTTATTATCTGATAACTATTGGAATTGTTAGCTCAAAAATGGCACCATTAATAGTTTTTTGGCACAGTAGTAATTTCGTATTTATTTCGGCCTGTGGATATGTGCAGGATATATTTGTATATTCTAACATTTACATCTTAATTCTGGTATTCAATTCATGATTTATTTGCTTGCTAGAAATATTGTATATACATTGTTTTAAAACATGAGACGTGCAATATTACGACGAACGAAGCGACGTAACATATCAAAGCGCATTTATTTTGTGTGGTCTTTATTACAGCATATAGGTACATATAACCAATAATTGCAATAATTTGGAAGCTCTCGGCGCATATTATATACATCAACATGGTTACTGATTATGGCGATACTCTACTTCACCCATCACTGCCAACGGCGTTGCTCAACAGCTCAAAACAATTGCTTGCGGCGGCATGATGTGTGCGAGTTGTACTAACATGCTCATGCCGGCCCATTGCAATACAGTAGGTGGCAATACGTCTTACTAAAGACTACCTCTTTGAAAGAGGTAGTGCCATGCATGGTGCATGACACTACATCCTCCTGTGCAACGGAACTCCGATGAGCCAGCACGATCAGGGCGGTACCTCTCGCTCACTTGACAACGCTGTAAAGTGACACCTACGGTGTTGCGTTTCGTGCTGTTTGTGAGTAGCCGGTGGCCCATTGGGGAGGGTGATGAAAAGGAGGGCAACGCATCGACATAATTATGCTGATATTCACGGGCGTCGGTAATCGTTGGAAGGCTCCGATTGTTCGTTTGTACCCCTATACTATAAAAAAGAAACCTAAATGTACTAAGCTTAAGAGAGATTCTCAAATTTTATTAAAATGTTATATTATTTATTTATTAAATTACAAAAGGTAACGATGAAAACAATAAATATTTCAATAATAGGTTCATGTTAACGTCTAAATGATAAAAACATTACAATGCCTTTACCTCACATAATTTTTTTAGAGGTGAGAATAAACTTTTACAAAGTACATATACTTTTTAAAAGAAACTCATTTTTATCTGCGGTCACTTTTATATCATCAAAGATTTAACTTGAGTTTAAAATATTGAATGCAGAACTTCTAAATATGATTTGCTTCAATATCCATATTTTGAACTTTTGTCACAATATGTATATGCTTTCTCTTTCATAATATTCCAACATTTTATGTAAAACTTGAATCAAAAACATGCTCCGTTACACATAATACCATCAAGATTGTATGAACCCATATATAAATGTGCATATCAACAAATACATACACATCTTGACCTTGTATCAATGCAATGAATTAAGTCAGTCCTAACACTAATAAATTATTATTTACTTAGCTTTCGTCTATAGAAATTATAAATGTTTTCAATACTCCATAGTCAATATAGTTTTATTGAACCAGCACTAACTGCATCCTCACTGCCAGTTTACCTTCCTCGTTGATATTTAAATAAATAAGAATTATGTGTGGTTGGAGATTTCAGTGATATGTTCAGGGTATCAAATGTTTAATGTAAACAAAAAAGTTGTAATTAACAGAATTTAAGGCTTTTAAATTGTATATTATGTATAATGTATCACAATAACTAAAATTTAAACATTATTCATTTGAGTTTTAAAGCTAATTTACAATCTATTTAACTATGTTTTAATTTAATAATAAAATGTAATACCTACTTAATATTAATTATTTATTATTCATTATATTTACAGTTTATAATTAATCAAGTTATGCTATAAACAAATTGAATAAGCACATTCTTCACAGAGATCTGAACCTTGAGACAATTACAAACAGAGGAACTTATTAATTTTAAATGCAATCTGTACTATTTTTATGGTTAATCATATTATTGATGATAATGATTAAACTAGAAGTCATATTAAATTTGAAATCATACCTGGAGTTGTATTTGTCTTTAACTTATGTAATATAAAGTATAGTGATTTAATTATTTTGGTAGTTCAGGTTGAGAAGGCTCATTGGAGTTATCGCAGAGACTCACATAGCAACTAGCTCTTCCAACTCGCGAGCGTCTTTGACCTTTTAAAATATTCGCAGCTAGCTCAATACGCATTACCAATTTATGTTGATTTTCCAATCTTTCCAAACAGTTTTTACAAATAGTTTTGGGTAGGGGGTCAGAACGAGATACCTGGAAAGTAAGTTTAATTTCATATAATGATGATGTATATTCACTTAGACATTATTTATACTATGATACGAACGTTTATTGAAAGATATCTATTGATTTTTTCAGATATGCATAATCGTATCCCCTCTTCTCCATAAATGTGCAGAACAACTCTATGCATTTCAGAACACAAACGACATATAAATCCTGTTAAAACCCCTTTATCTAAACTACCCATTGTAATAATTTATAAAACAATGTTTTAAATCAAATATAATTTATTTCTCTAAGGTGCTCTTCAAATTAAAACCGTGTTAAAAATATTAAACAAATACAATTACAACTTGAATGCAATACTGAAAAAAATATACAAAAGTAAAAATGACGTTTAACTTTTTTTTGATAATTTGATGAAGGCAAACAATTTACTTTTCCAGATAGAAGACCGATGCTATGCTTCGCTAGTAGAAGTCGTACAAATTATGATTGATTTGATTAAACCTTTTGAAATGTAGCAACCAGAGAATAGATATAGACACTCCAAGATCACTGCAATAAAGCGAGGCTAAATAATCTTAAATAAACACCCAGGTCGGTACGACCTCAGCGATTTATTATTTAGCCTGGACAATGTAGATGGAACTGTGACGCAAGATTCTTAATGGGCTCATCCGTAGTAGTTACAATTTGTATTTTACGCAAAACAAACTAACATTGTAATTGGCTGTGTGGGGGCCGGCCTAAGAATACCTTCACTCTCAATCCAAGCCCAGGGTGACGTAAGAGTCGTGACTAGTCCCTTAACAAGAAAGAGGCTCCAGCGAGCTGCTTGTTTGGTGTACCGTCTGTTTCATAGTAACAGCGAAATGGGCGGGAGCACCGGACAGCGCTCGCGCCGAGTGATGGCGGTATCATGAATCGAACCGGCGACTGGCAGCAGTGGCGCCGGTCCGAAACCTAATCTGCCATTGCCAATCCGCCTGCTCAGCGTGGCAATTATGAGAATTTCCCTCCAATGAATGACAGCAGTAGAATTCGGCCCCTAGTTCCCGGTAGTTCCGCTAGTCATGGCTACGGTAGCGCCCACGGTAACGGTGGAACATGGGGTGCTAAGAATCTCCGGGTTACGGATCGCTACCACCGATTTAACATGGAGCACATACTAGATACCCATTTGATTGTGCCGGAGGTGGAACTGGGAAAATCCAATAGCACGTTCTGGGGCTATGTGATCCGAAGACAAGGTGGGGACACCATAACTCAGCCTTCAGGTTACCTATTCTACTTCAGGGAAGGCGACAATCCATCACAAGTACATCCTCGTGAATAAGTCCCTCGTAGGCAACATTATCGAAATCTCTGTGTCGGGTCGGGTGGCGTATCTTATACTTAAACTTGCTAAGGGTAGAGCCTCAAAGTGATACAAGTATACGCACCAACCTTGTCACATTCCGATGATGACGTGGAGACATCTTATGAGGATGTCTCAAAGGCCTTTAAGGTCCACTTCAACGTTCTTATGGGGGACTTTAATGCCAAAGTGGGGGTACGAAATGGTATCGAATCGAGTCTGGGACTACATGGAGTTGGATATAGAAATCGCAGTGGGCAAATTCCTCGACAAAGAGAGCCTCTTCTTACAGAACTTCTATTTTCAGGGGGCCACTTCCTATGGGACGTCCCATAGGAAGTGTACAAGGCAGAGCCCCAATACTGTGACAAGGAACAAGATTGGCTTTATTATGACGGACCGAAAGGATATATTTAGGAATGTCTCCGTGATCAACAGGTTTAAAACCGAAAGTGATCACCGATTGTTTAGAGGCTCTCTGAATATAAGCTTTCGACGCGAGCGTGTCCGACTAGTACAGTCGACAGTTCGACGTAACTTCCGACGAACCATGGTAGGTTCCGAAAATTTCTAACTGGAATTAAGAAACCGGTTCGATGCCCTAGATATGTCGGAAACTATAATGATAATTGACGAGGCCATGAGTGGCATGATTGGTTGCATGCGAGACGTAGGTGAAGAATATTGTAGGAGTATGTATACGACCAGGAAAGCTGAACTCTCAGATGAGACCCTTAGACTTATGAGGGAACGCAGAGCACACGAAGACACAACGGGTTACCCAAGCGCTCGAGCAGAATAGAGGGTCGAAGGTTTTTGTGGAGTAGCTTGGAGGAAGACATCTGACAAAGGTAAGGCCTGATTTTGGGGTTCCGTTTCTTCTAAGCCTGAGATCTTATCTGAGATCAAAGCTTCCTATGGCAAGTTGTAAACTTCGCACACTCCTCATCCCGATATCCTAAACGTTTCGCGCGCTAGCATGATACATTTGTCAGGCGATCTACCAAACGTTAGCTTGAGTGTGATTAGTCTGACTTTTCAGCAACTTAAAGGGGGAAAGGCTCCGGGGAATGACGGAGTTATAGTCGATCTTCAGCAGGTCGGTAGGGCAGGAGGCAAACCAGTGTTATGAGAGCTAAAAAAGATTTTTAATTTTGTCCTTCTGCGGGGCGTACCTCTCAAGACATGGCATGGAAGTGATGTTGTTTTGTTTTTTAAAAAAGGGTGATAAGTCAATTCTTCAAAATTACAGATCAATTTCACTTCTTGGCCACATTTACAAGTTGTTCTCAGGAGTCTTGACGAATCGTGTCACCACAAAGCTCGACGAATTCAAGCCACCGGAGCAGGTTTCTCAAGTTTAGCACCATGGACCCCATTTTCCCCACAAGGCAAGGTGTACAAAAGACACAAGAGTACATTCAACCGCTATGTCTTGCCTTTATGGACTATGAAAAAGCTTTTGACTCTGTCGACACCCTGGGCTGTTCTGGAAGCTTTACAGCGATGTCAGCTCCATTGACGATACGTCGAAGTATTGAGAGCATTGTATGACGCTGCACTTTTGTCCGTTCTGATTCCGGGATGTCAAACAAAGCCAATCCAATTGCATCGAGGATTGCGGTAGGGGGATGTTATTTCCCCAAAACTGTTCACTAATGCTTTCGAGGAAGTTTAAAATACTTTAAACGAGATGGTATTCTCGAAGTCAAGCAACTCAGGCAACTACTGCAATTAGATAGATATAACATCGAGAAAGGCCGATAAAAGGATTCAGTTGGGATGGGCATTCCGGAAGCTTCGTCACATACTCACGTCGCATATACAGCAGAGCTTGAAGACAAAAGTATTGAACCAATGCGTTCTCCTCGTGATGACCTACGGGGCCGAAACATGGTCTCTTAATGCAGGACAGGTCCGCAAGTTTGCGGTAGCTCAACGGGCTGTTGGGTGTTTCTCTGTCCGACAGAATTCGTAACGAAGTCGTAAGGCAGAGGAGTAAAGTATCCGACATCACGCGACGAATAAGCTCGCTGAAGTGGCGATGGGCTGGGCACACACTCCGAAGAACAGATGGCCGATGGGCCAGTAAGATTCTAGTGGTGGCCGCGTTTAGGAAAACGAAATGTTGGTCCACCGTTCACCAGGTGGGAAGACGACCTCCGTGCAGTAGTCGGTCCGGGATGGATGCGAGTAGCAGGAGATCGGTCGTTTTGGCGTTTTTTGAGAGAGGCCTATGTCCAGCAGTGGACCGATAAAGGCTGATAGTGATATGGGAAGCGAGCGCCGAGCGGTAGATCACACTAATTGCACTGGCGACAAAGTTATATTTTTGTTTATGTTATAAAACCTACCAAGTGCATGTCGTCTTTGCGTGGGTACAACTTTATTATGCTTTGCAACTGCATGGGCATCTAGGATCATCGCTAATTTAGATAAGGGTTTCATAAAAAGCACTCAGTAGCAGTTACTAAATTAAGGTTTATAATTTTATAAAATTACCATTTTACAATACAAACGGTTATTTAGTACATTTCTTTATTTCTTTTATTTAAAACTAAAATTCATTTAATTCGTCTAATAATGATTTACACTTATTTCTTAGAACTTTTACAGCTTCAATGAAAATAACACTCGGTTGCATTGCCCCAACTGACTCCACATTAACTGCAAATAAAATGGTCATATAAAGATAAGTAGAAACAGTATATTAAAATTAATAATATATTAAATCAATCAAATAATGAAATCAACCTTTCTTGGCCGCCCAAAAAAACTTTTCGAATTTGTAATGAAATAAAAATGAAAAACTTTACTTCCATCAAAATTCTAATGGATTTCTATTATAATTTTGCAATGATATTAAAATTATTTTCTGAAATTCCAGTCACGACACCAAGTACCCAGACGCCACATGTAGTACAAATGGTATAAGCCGTTTTGTTATAAAAAAGAACATTAGATTGCTGTCTTCGTCATATTTATGAGCAGGTACTTGAAGCAAAAAAAATTATAGATACGCACATTTTTTTAAATGTGTTTAATGCTCAAATTGTTGTCGTTAGGTTAATATAGGATGTCTCAGTATACCTATCATGATGAAGGCTTGAGTAATAAATAAAAATCCTAATAGACCTGCTTCCATCATTACGTTAACAATTTAAAAAATATATTTAAGTTTTTGTTAATGCTACAGACCTGTCACAAGCATGTTAGCAAGGTTACGGATTCATAATTTTTTCCTTTATTGAAATGGCGCATAAGTCAACATTTTTTTCGGTAAATATGCTGTTTTACCATCCCACCGACTTCCCAAAATATGCATATTTACCAATTTTTAGACTTAATTTAGAACATGTGCAATTTAAGCCTTTTAAAAATCATAGAAATTGAAAATTAAAAATCCACCATGCTTTTTAATTTGAAACTTCTATGACTTTCAAAGATTACAAATACCAAACTTTCATCAAAGATTTAACTTCCATTTGTAACAAGTTTCTACAAACTCATTGTTTCTAGAACTATTGAGTTACTTATACGTAAAACGATTCCAATCTGGATGTCTTTAATGGGGACCTTGTACCTAATTAATAATAAGTCAATTTATTTAGTTAAGACTTACAGATAAAGTGATCCCTTATTCTGCTTAGTACCACTGCATCTTTAATATTATCATATCTATAAACATTCCTGCTGCATATATCATATCTAGCATCTCTTACAAATGCTCGACCTTCGGAATCAAGCCCTATAACTCCTGGTGAGAAGCAACTCTGTAATAATGTGGCATCACCTCCTTTTACTTCACGGGTTAACTGAATATCTGGCAACAGCCTGTAAGATGCTGTGGCTGGAAAAACATTAACACAATTGAACCAAATTACATATTTAACCAACATCGGATCATACTGAAGAAGTGTTGTTGTTGTTGTAGTTATGGCATACAGATCATATCAAATTCTATGGAATTTGAGATTTTATTAATATGAAGTTAAAATTTTGAAATTAAGAAAATGGGGGTCCTCTAAGGAGTTATTGTGGTGTATTGGAGCATGTAGTACACTGGCAACCCAGGTTTTACTGAGCAGACAATAACTTCCTTGTTGCCCTGCAACCCACCCATCATCTTATTGTGATTTTGTGTTTCCACCTTCCGCCTTCTAAACATGAAGCATGATAAGATAGTCTCTGACTTAAATATGGCTTATTAGATCTTTTAAAAACATCATGAACCATTGAATTTAAGTAAAATAAGAATGGTAAATTATGCATACCAACTGGTGAAAACTTAGCATGGTCTTTTCCAATGCCTTTGACAGCTACTACATGTAAATCCAATTCATGTCCAGGTCTCATTTTAGATATTAGGATGTCACTATGTACAGGTCCAACTTCAGTCTCTTTATGAACTGAGGCCTGGTTCCCTATGGGCTGCCACTTTATCTGAGACGAATAAACTGTAATCATGGAATATGAGTGAACACACAGAGAATTACTCTTCTAGATTCAATAAATACACTTTAAAATATATTTTCCATTAAAACTTAAGTAAGAAACTAAATTTAGTATTACCACTATGATTCTCATATAGATCTTCTATTCTGAATGAATCTTTGGGTTGAGATTTGTTATTAGTGCACTTCACTTTCAATGAAAATTCCAGGGTGTCAAATTCTGTTCCTTCAATAGCATCTGTAATGATCAGAAATGGTGTTAAAATTTTGATATCTAAGATCAGTTGTTACTTCATCATCGTCATCATCAGCCCTTAATGGTCCACTGCTGAACATAGGCCTCCCTATATGAACAAGACAACTGATCTCCAGCCACCCATATCCATCCTGGACCAGCTACTGCACAGAGATTGTCTTCCCACATGGTGAATGGTCGACCAACACTTTGTTTTCCTAAATGTGGCCTCAACTCCAGAACCTTAGTGGCCCATCTGATCTTCTAAATTTCTATCGGACAGAGAAACACCCAGCATTACATGTTCAATAGCTCTTTGAGCTACCTCACACAACCTCAAGTAAACTACCTTGTTTCACCTATTAACTAACCTATACATGAATGCACTTATATAGGATATAAGTGATTATATTATTATACCAGCAGATACTGTGTCAGATTTCACATAGACAGTGTGTCCCCGTAACTTGAGCAATGCAGATGACATGGTTCCATGGTTCTGCTAAGTTCCTGTCTGTGGGTTGCGAAAGCTTACATACGTTTGTGAAAAATTAAGTTTGAGGTTATAGTAAAGCGCCCTACAAGTTAAACAGAATCCCTATGTCAATGATGCAGCAGTTTAAATGTCTAGGGCACCTGGTTATATCAGATCTCAGAAACCATCTTAATATGGAGCAGGAGAGGAGAATGCTGTATAGAAAGGCAAATATGATAGCTAGAAGGTTTGCCTGCTGTATGGCAGAAGTAAAAAAATAACACTTTTCGGAGCACTTTGCATCTCTTTGTATACTTGCACTGTGGGAAAACTATGCAGAAAGAGAGACTATAGCACTCTCCGTCTCCAGTTCAATAATGCGTACAGGGTGGTGATGGGGCTGCTCAGCTAGTGCAGCACGGCGGGCATATTCTTGGAGGCGCGCGTGCTGTAATTCCACGCCACGGATCACATGTGCTTTTTTTATGGAATATAATTTTATTTCGTGATTTATATTGTGATTATAACCTGAAATAAATTAATTTTTATCTTTATAATTACCTTCAGGGCGGTACTCAAACAATCTTGGGTCTGCCTTCAGTGGTATTAAACCCAGTCTATGTGCAAGTACTTCATCCTGGATGATTGATGTATTATTTTTAATCATTACTTTCTCTATAGCCATACTAGGGACTTCACTTAGCATTAATCTACGGAATGCATTGGCGAATGCTGGCTGTAGACCAATCAAATCAAATTCCATTTCTGAGCTGTCCATACGAACTATTACTATGCGCAATTTCTTAGCAAACTTTTTGAAATTCCATTTTTCATCTGCCAACCCATAATCGACAGGCGCGTTCTGTAATGTATAATGTTAAGATTTTATACTTTTATCGAGCTTGATTTTATTATTAAAATTAGTGTTGCAAATGTAGTTGAAATACTAGGAGTAAAAATATTAAAACATAAAATTATTACCTTGACCCTGAATTCTTCCAAAAAAACTCTAGGTTTTTCTTCTTTGATATGTTTCGGCATTGTGTATTATTATCAAAATTATAATGTAGACGTTTAATTAATATTGTTTTTCTATTGCTTAATTAATAATACGTAGTATGTTTATATTGTTTGTAATAATGGTAAATAAAATAACACATGCTGCACGTGTTTATAGTACTAAGCATGCCGGTGACAGTCTCATAATAGGAGGCTACAAGTTTTAATGTATGTAATGCAATGCCATCTATTCTCCAGATCGTGTAGTTTCCCTCTGTAGTTTTACTGATCAAGCGCAAGATGTCGCCATTGCATAAATTAAGACAATAGCAAAATCGCAAATTTTGTAATCATGAATATCATGTAATACATGATTTCGAAATTTCAACAACTTAATTTGTTGATTTTTATTTTTTTTGTTCGACTGTGGAACGCAAAAGAGGATTATTAAAACATGCTTGATTCTTGTCTCTGTCAAAATGTAGCGACGAAATGCAACGTATGAGGCAAAAAAGAAGAAGACGAGAAAGACTTTCGACATGTCTTCGTTCAAGTGTGTTTTTCGGATTCTAGAGCGTTTTTGTAGTGATGCCTATTTCTTAGACTCTAACATAACTACTACCATGGGACGTATTCTTCGTATATTTGACAGTTGCCTTTCCCGTTGTCGTGCCGTGGCCAAATATGAAGCTTCCTCTAATCCACCAATAACGCCAAGGTGTGTCAATGACGTCATTGGTGGATTATTATGAATTTAAATAACCAATAGCATGCATTCAAATAATGCCGCCATATTTTCGGTCCTTATTATTTGAGTCTTGCGGGGAAAAAACGTTTGAAAGAGTTTTCATACATTTTCGATCCGCATATCAATAAAGTTTTCCACATACCAGTTTATTGAGTTGTTCAATATACCTTATCGTAAATGCTTACCTGGTTGCCTAAGTAAGCGAAGAACTAGGTTATTACACAAATACTCAAATTTTGAGAAAAGACTGAAAATGGCATTATGATGCATATTAATTGTGATCTACTGAAAAACGTTTGAAAATTGCTAGCCGTAATAAAATACAGCGATTTCGACAATCCTACAGGTATTTAATTAAATTATTGCAGTGAGTATATATATATAAATAGAACTGGCTATTTTTATGTAATAATAACCCAATTAATAATTAATAGCATTCAATGTTTGATGCTTTATTGGACAATATATAACTTATGATAACATGTTATGCATATAATATTAATAGGTTATTAAAACATTTTAATCATCTTAGATTATTTCTTTTACTTTAGTAACATACTAAACATAACTAAAGCTAGCAAAATTATTTGTTGATTTTTTTACCAAATAACAATTTCATGATATTTCCTATAACGTCAAGTATCTAATAACAAAAAAATAATATATAATAAATTAATAAATAAAAGAGTAGAACAAATTCTGCAGCCTCTTCCTTAAAGCGTAAACATTCAGTAAATAATTAATTTATTATGAAATATTTCAATTTTTTAAATTTATTTCAGATGGTTTAGAATAATGTTATGCTATGAGAAAATATAAGAAAGGAAAGAACAATAACTGAAGAGAGAAGAATAGATGACCTACGAAGACTTGTGCTTTAAATGTATGAAAACAACTCTAAACAGCAAGCTCACACGATATGAAATTAATATGTAATTTGAACAAATATAATATCTATATTAGTTTGCTTTATACCTTTTATTTATTATAAATCATCATAAACATAATTAGTATATACCCTACCTACTTAATATGAAAGGAATCATAATAATCAGTCTTTGGCATAAATGTAGAAAAAAAATAAACGTCAAGTTCAATTGTGTCCTGGTTTCGTTAATTACTTATCATTAGTATGGCGGGATGTGTGTCTGAATACATAGTGTTACCACAATGTAAGTACATAGGCTGTGTTATTACTATATAGTTTGTCGTTTGAACTTTGTAGATTTGTCTTTTGAATTATGACATATTTTGACTTTCGATTTGTCAATAACATATGGGAATGACAGCAGTCTATTATATTTTTAAACGTAAAAAACGTGCCTATCGATTTGGCCATTAACTATTGAAATTCTAGGAGACTCGTCACACAGATCACTCTGTGCTTATCAATTTACATAAAAAGCAACAATACATAAAAGTATCATACAGCAATTAAATATTACTTATAATTTCATAATTAAAAGCTTAAAAGGAATATCCATAGACATAATATAGCTACAATAGGGAAGCCAGCCTAAATCGCGTCTTAAAAGCATAGACATAACATACATAAAGAGGGGAATTATATGACAGCGACTAGATGCTGGGAGAATAGAAAAGGAAGGTGTGAAAGCAGTACTATCTTTGTCTATTTAATATCGCATGCGCATTGAGCAGAGAGAAATGAATGAAAAAGACAAATACACAGTACGTACTACATTTGTTGTCTCTTTCGACTTGGCCGGCCGCGGTGGCTACGAAATGAATACATATGACCCTATATGAATCCAGAATAATGTACATAAATGGATCAGGCTTCTGACAACAGCAATGTAAAACAATAATATTGCATAACATGCACAACGGGATCATAATCAGCGACAGCCATTCAGCTAGTCACTTTGTATGTATATACATAGGTAATATTTTAGTTTGAGCCTGGAGTTATAATTTTATTAGTCTACGCATAACCTATGTTAAATACCCAACCTGTTCCTTATTATAGTTAAAAATGTTAATTAAATCATTCATAGAAGACATGTGTCTACTTATTTCAATTTATATATTCATAATGCAACTGCAGCTTGCAGACTACAAAAATCTGCCTAATAGCTGCATGTGATGTTTTCCATATCCCCAGTAGTCAAAGTGCATCTGTAAATAAACTTTATTTTTATTAGAACTCAATAGGTATATATAATTTGTGTTTTTATAATTTGTTTCATTATTCGTACAAGTATTTTAGTGTACTAAATATTAAATTGCGAAGGACATAAGTATGTCATAATCAGATAGGTTTGCTGGTGAGAGTAACCCACCATGGTTCAAGCCCTGTCATGGCGGTGGGGATTAGTAGCCTGGGGTGAACCCAGGCGAAGCCAAATGAATGGAGGGGGTTCTTTACACCCCTCTTATAAGAAGAGCAAGAGAGGAGGCGCTTTTGCGCACAGGGCAAGGAGGGGCGAGGATGGGAACCTCACCCCATTGCACTGTCCCAAAGTCGGTCCTGTAGTGCGGGGCAACCCCATCTATGGAGGTGGAGTTGGTCCCTTAGGGGGTTGTCAAGCCGTCGAGGTGCCCTGATCATTTGTTGTTCCGGGGCACCTCACCCAGGGCGGCACTAATGGCACTCGCGGTGGTGTTTGTGGGTATTCGGTACCTTCGTGCGCCCCGAGTCCCACACACTACTGGACCCCACCCAGGGCTGGTGAAGGCGCGTAAGTGCGTTTCCTCGAGTCAACAAAAAAATAAAAAAGGTTACGAGAGTAATATAAGATTTTTGGTATTTCACATAAGGTCAGGTACCTTAACATGAACTTTATAAATATTCTGTCCCCGTAGAGCTCTAAAGTCAAATTAAAATAGTTGCTGAAGAGAATGATAATTCCGATGCACTAAATACGGAGACCAATAAATGCATATACTTGTACACAATTCATTATCAGCCCTTATCGGTCCACTGCTCGACATAGGCCTCTCAATGAACGCCGAGACGACCGATCTCCTGATACTAGTCTACGTAGTACTACGGAGATCGTCTTCCCACCTGGTAAACGGTCGACCAACACTTCGTCTTCCTAATCGCGGCCTCCACTCCAGAACCTTACTGGCCCATCTGCCATCTGTTCTTCTGAGTATATGACCAGCCCATTGCCATTTCAGCGAGCCCATTCATCGCGTGATATCGGATACTTTTGTTCTCTGCCTTATGACTTCGTTACGAAGGTCAGCTACCGTTAACTTGCGGACCAGTCCTAAATTAGAATGCCATGTTTCGGCCCCGTAGGTCGACGGGAAAACAACGAGTCGAGCTTCTTAAAGCAGGAGGCGGACCTGTATTGTGAACAATAAATATAATTTATTGCTTAATTCACTGTAATCGAAATGATTTCCATGAGTTGCGTTATTATTTACACTTATACTTTCAATAACGTCACAATTTATGCACAAAAAACTGTACCGTTTATTGTAGGTACTTAATTATAATATGTTACATTTCAAATTTCACATTTTTTTGTCGTGTCTATTAATTTAAGAAATTATGTTCTGGAATAACTCCTTAAGAAACCATTCAGCGCGCGTGCTATAGGTATGTGAACATTATAACGAGTAAATTTGTGTGCTTCAGTATCCACTCGAACGTGACGCCAGTGTAACGTGAAGTACGCGTTTATGAGTTCCGACTCTTCACTTAAGAATCATGTTTAAAGTAAGAGCCAGTCCCATGTTTCAGCTAGGGTTACCATTAGTGTCAGACCGAAAGTGGTTTCACGACCGGAACCGAATTTCAGCAACAGTTTCAGTTTTTGCCGAAGCAGAATTTCGGCAACAATTTCAGTTTTGGCCGAAACCGAAACTTCCTGACAAGAAATACATACATATTCTGAGGGCAGTGTAAACGCGATGTTCGTAAAGCTCTCGTCACGCATCCACCAACTTACTCCAAAGTCAAACATGTGTTTAGAAGTTTTAATTCAGAACATATAATAATAAGCAGACCTGTGGAGTAAGCTGGTGAATGCGTGACAAAAGCGCTACAAGAAGGAACAGGAACGTTAGGGAGAGGTAGTGCCATGCTGCATAGGAGGAGATACTGCCATGCATAGTGATGACACATACACTACATCCTCCAATGCAACGGAATCGGGCCGACACGATTGGGGGGTACCTCTTGCGCACATAATACCGCCGTAAAGTGACATCTTCAATGTCGCGTTTCGTGCAGTTTGTGAGTAGCCGGTGGCCCATTAGGGGGCGGGATGAGGGCAGGGTATCGTCTTAGTGATTACGTGGAATTTCATGGACGTCGGTAGTCGATTTCTCGTTTGCCCCCTATTCTATAAAAATGAAGAAAGCGCGATAATGCGAGGCGAACGGAAAGAAGGGGAAGCGTTAAAAGTTGGTGAGCATAGACAGAGAGGTTTCGTCACCTTTGGCATATTACTATATAGAGAAATGAAACAGAGAATGAACCAACATTATCCAAACGAACTCCAAAGAAAAGCAAAATATCTTCGTCGCTTGTATGGTATTCAACGACAGAACAAATGAAGTTTCGATTTCGGTCATAGTTTCGGCAGGTTTGCCGCCAAAACCGTTCTTTGCTGGAACTCAACCGAAACCGAAATGAATGTTCGCTAGGACAGTAGTTACCATATCTCAGTATTTTTCCAATATCAGGTTTAATTTTCAGTAAAATACAGATTTATATGATTGAAAGTTGAAAATTATACTGCAACAAAATATCAGGATTATTGAATGAAAATATTTTTTTCCCTGGTTGGAGTTTACATATTAATGGAGCTTATATATAACACCTATTAGGTTATACTGTGGGTATATGCATATAAGTATACTTTAGATCTCGCTGGAAAACAAATTAAATGAAATGTAAGGCCCCTCCCGCTAACTTCACTTCACATTCTCGCTCTCGTTCCGTTGCGTCAGTACATCGACGCACTGCACTAGGGTGCTGACTTGACGTCATCAAGGTCAGGTCTACAGATATTATCCCCACCATGGTTCGAGCCTTGTCGTGGCGGTGGGGCTCAGTGCCTGCGGTGATCCGAGACACCTTGGGCGAAGCCAATTGAGCCGTGGAGGTGGCGGCCCTTAATACCCCTCCTATAAAAAGAGGGGTCTAAAAGCAGGAGGTGGTGCCGCTCTATGTACCCCTCTTATCTTACTAGGGGAGACAAAAAGCAAAAATTGGCGGTTCTTTTGTGCACGGGGCAAGGGGCGAGGATGGGAACCTCACCACATTGCACTGTCCAAATGTCGGTGGCGTTGCCTCATGACAACACGACATTTGGACAACGCACCTCATGGTGCGGAACAACCCCATCTGTGGAGGTGGTGTCGGTCCCTTCGGGGGCTGAGTTACCGTCGAGGTGCCCTGATGATTTGTTGTTCCGGGGCACCTACCACAGGCGGCACTTGTGGCACTCGTGGTGTTCTTTTGTGGATATTGGGCACTGTATAATGTGCTGCGAGCCCCACACACTACTGGACCACACCCAGGTACAGTGAAGGCGCGTAAATGCGTTTTCCCGCGTCAAACAAAAAGGCCTGCAGACACTATGACCAACAGATTAACGTATATTAATGTCGTAATAATGTTATATATAGCTACCTATAGTAATTACGTTAAAACATCAGTTTTACAATATTATGGTATGTGCCATTAATACTTACTTTCGTAAGATTACAAATGTTTAATAAGAATACATAATTATGTCTTTTACAATATGTAAATTGTGACAAGGATATATGAAGTTACTTCATAGCAAATGATATACAAGATTGCGTCTTTCCTGACAATAGAAATTATTACATACTTATATAATAATAGTCAGTATTACCTATTATAACAGTGTGGAGTGGTCGTATTTCGACTACTGAGGCCATCTCTATAGAGACAACAGCGTAGAGATTAGCTTACTGCATGTATACTAATTGAGCACAAGTGTGTGCGCTGGGCATTAGTGCACCGTCTGTTCCTTACATTCCACTATTCCGATGGAACAGAATCGGCATAACCTGACTGTTCGGACAGAGTTCGACACATCGAGAGAGATCGAAGGCTTGACGTAGCGGTAGCTTCAATATGGACAATTTGTACCGAAAACAATAATCTTTGGCTTTATATTGTTAGTATAGAGATGCCGTGGAAAAGCATTTAGGTTCATGGTACAGCATTATTACTTCAGCTAGGCAATGAGGGGAATGAGGGTAACGCTTCGAGTATTAACAAGGAGATACGGCTGATCGTTGCCCACTTATACTTAAAAAAAGTTCTTCCAACACACGCCTGACGTTCATGCGAAATGCGCGGTACTAAAAAAAAGTGTTTAAATGTGTCTAATTACGCTTACTTATGTTGTAAAGGGAAACCTATTATTGGCCTTATTTGCTTTTTTTAATTGTTAATAGATGTATGTATTATTTGTAACGCTGTTGGTTTTATTAATAAACAAAATAAATGTAAGTTGTTACTGTAGGGGCAGTATTAGCCATAAACAATAAAGGTGTGCTACATGAAGTAAAACTTTATGCTTACCTGATTTTATTTCATTCTCTGGATATGAGAGGAAAAGACAATAAAATGCGTTCTCGCACCTCTCTCTCTATATTTGTATGCAACTCTCGCTCTCTCTCTCCGCTAATATATTTCTTCATCCCAATTTTCGTTTAAGCGTTTTTCTTTCTATCTTCACTACCTTATATCATTATAATAGGTACAAGGACTTTTTGATATAACTTACCTTAAAGACTCAGCAAGTGACAAACAAGGGTCGTCCTTCGACAAACGACAAGATTGATGAAAATTCAAAAAGACGCTCATTAGACGCCATATTGTAAAAAAATAAATAAAATAAATTTCAGGTATAATGTGTCGTGGAATATTCTTTAAATCCCATCGGAGGAAAAGCAGGGAAGGGAGACGACGAATCTGAATAGCGGTAGAGCGGATGTCTATGAGCGTAGGTGGTCTTTGACTGCTCGTTTGCTATCTTATAATATATAAAAAATACATGAACACTAAAAAGAAAAAACAACCAAGGCTAGCTAGAAGCCATTACAGTCAGAACCCAAAAACTTAAAGGGCCGCCCGAGTTGCCTGGCTGTGCTGACTGGTCTTGTTCCTTTTTCTTTTTAGTTTTGTGGATATAGGCATTTCAAGCAGTCGGGTTTTTTTCCGTAATCATGAAACACAACTTTCTCGACGTTTGCACTTCGGTTTACCTACACAGTAGTCACCTTCCCAAAACTCGTCATCAGATCATGCGCCATTTTTTTTAATAGAATAGGGGGGCAAACGGGAAATCGGAGTCTTTTTACGACTACCATGAACATCCATATAATTACTGTGCCGATGCCTTGCCCTACTTTCATCCCTCCCGATGGGCCACCGGCTAGTCACAAACCGCTCGAAATGCGACTTTGAAAATTACGGCGAACTTTACGGCGGTATTATGCGAGCGAGAGGTACCTCCCCGGTCGTGCCGGCCCAATTCCGTTGCATAGGAGGATGTAGTGTCATGTATTATGCATGGCACTACCTCCTCCTATGCAGCATGGCACTACCTCTTTCTGTTATTGTATCATATTTTATTCTATATTATCTTCTTCTTCTTACATATAAAACAAAACCCCCAAAAGCTGTCTGTATGCATGTGATCCATTCTCTCAAAGTGTGCTTAAGGGTTTCTCTTGCGGTTTTCACACTTGAAAGGAGCGACTCCCAAGGTATTATATCCAAGTCGGCGAAGCCGGGGCGCATCGCTGGTTATTTATAATTTAGGTACCTGTAGGTATCAAATTACAGTTTTATTTCATTTAAGAATCTAAGTACCTATACTTTGACTATTTATAAGTACCTATAATATTTTAAATATAAGTAACCTCTACTAATGTTCAAAGACGATAACATTATTTGTACAAAGAGGACAAATACAGAAAACAAGGTATAGCGAAAGTGTTAGTGTCCGCCAAATGATAATCTGTATCAAGAGTTGCTGGTACTTATGCAACAGCCTGGCCCGGAGCGCCATTCGCCACCTTAACTCTAAGCCCAGTAGGCATTGCTGGTCGCTCCTCGCCACACGACAGCCAAACCTAAAAACTACGACAAATTAGTGACATTTCGAAGTTTTGTGGTAGTGAATTCGATTATAGTGCGAATATCGATATGATTCGAAATATATTTACGTTATTTATATTGACGGCGGGGCTTTTTTATTCAGGTAAGATGATTTGAGACATTTTATTTTGTTTTGCTGGCAAATATTCTGTTTTATTCACTGTATTTCACTGTTTATGAAAGTTCTTGATTGCAAAAAAAAAAGACTAAGTACCTGTATTTACACAATGGTTTTGTGTACAGATTTCAAATTTCGAATTGACTGAATTCCTGTGCGCCTAAACGTTTCGCGGTTGATTCATGATAGCGCAACAGAGAAAATAAAATAAAAACCGGCCAAGAGCGATTCGGAAACGGATGGAGGGTTCCGTAGTAACAAAAAAATGGAAAATGGTTTCATAAGCTAAACTAATACAAACTTTTCTATTATTTAACAACAACCCCTTATTTGTTCTTATTTTCCCCTCGGTGGCTCAAAATGTGTAGCCTCACCACCTATAACTTTTTATACAACGACGAAACGAATAATAACTCGAAAAATATCAGCATAATCAACACAATGTGAAAGACACCTTCATACAATTTACCAGTAATTAAAAACACCTTCAAACAAAGATCTATCCAACGCTTAGATCATTTAACGCATGATCTAAGATCCAATGCCAACCCACACGTCTATGTTCTCTTGAAAAGAATCATCTCTCAGTCACCTGAATGAAGCGCTACCCCTAAAACTTTTACTTTTCAACATATCTCTTTGAAGCGGTTAATAAAATATACCTACCCTCTAAATTTCAATCACCTGTACCTAACCGTAATCGCCGAGTAAAACGTCTGTGACAGACGTACATGGCGAAATTGTAAGCGTTCCGTTTTTTTATCATTTGGCTGCGGAATCGTAAAAATGATCGTGCGCCTAAACACATGGAAAAGCGTTCTAAATTCTTCAGTAAAAGTTTAGATACATTTTTTGAGGTGCCTGCGTCGAGCACGTCTATTGACCGCAGTTTATATGAAAAGAATTTAGAATAGTCCATTCGTGCCATAAAATATATATTGCCTTAAAAGTTTTAGGCTTTCGTTTCTTCATTTACCTCCCTACCACGTGTGCGAGGCACCTGGCCATGATTTTCTTATTCGTATTCATTACAGCACAAAAGCGTGCAACACGTTGAGATGAGCCAACCGCAGATGCAATTTAAGCAGGTACCTGATTTATAGGATGTCTAACAGCAGTTACAAATTGCAACTGTTGTAAAACATTTAACAACGTTTTATTAATCGGTAAATTAGCCAAAGTAGGCCAAAAACATCAACTCCACTAAATTGTGCATAGAAAATTAAGTCTTCAACACTTTAAGATAATTCAATACTTACGTAGGAAATGTTAAACTTGGAAAATACACGAATTTTTTTAGCTAGTAAATCAAATTTTGGGTATATTTCGTCTACTTATTTGCATGGGGCGCAATCGAACGATCCTATGGAAAATTTGTACTGACGGGTATAAAGACTTTATTTTTTTATTCTTTTTTTGGTGACGAAGGGGAATGGGAACTGGGACATGACTGTCTCGCAGAAGGAAGCCATCGCCTTGTAGGACTCGTCGCTGCCGAGCATCGCGAGGATGATGCTCGACTTTGACAAGTCCCCTCCGACACGGGTATAAACACCTGGACTTACAGTCAACAGCTATGAATACATCCCCGACGGGCTATTCCTAGTCTCAAACGCCTCGGATCGCGACGGAACTTACAAGCATTACCTGACATGGGTATAGAGTGAGGGATAAATGCCTTAAAGTGATGTGCAACGTAGCCACACCATTATATTAATAATCACAATTATATGGTAGATGTATGCATGTCATCGTCATGATTATCAGCCCTTATCGGTCCCCTGCTGGACCGAGGCCTCTTTCAATAAACGCCCCGAAATTCATCCCGGATGATGTCAAGATGTACTCGCATATTATATGACTGTCACTCAATACCGCCGTAAAGTTACATATTCAGTGTCGCGTTTGGCGCGGTTTGTGAGTAGTCGGTGGCCCATAGGCATAGTAAGTATGTGGATGTTCATGGGCGTCGGTAGTCATAAAAAGGCAGCGATTACTCGTTTGCCCCCGTTATTCTATAAAAAAATATAGGGATTATATTATTTAGGATTCAATATAGTGGCCCACTACAATATTGCAGCCAAAGACAGAGAGGCTTTCATTGCTTTATAATTACGAGAAGAGGGGACAAAAGGGAAACGGGGGGGAAACGCTTTTGCGCACAAGGCAAGGGGCGAGGATGGCAACCTCAACACATTGCACTGTCCTAAAGTCGGTGGAGTTGTCCTGTGGTGCGGGGCAACCCTGCTCTAGAGGAGGTGTCGGTCCCTTAGGGGACTGACTAGCCGTCGAAGTGCCCTTATTATTTGTCGTTCCGGGGCACCTCATCAAAGGCAGCACTGATGGCACTCGCGGTGGTTTTTGTGGTATTCGGCACCATAATGTACCGCGATCTCCACACACCACCCTCACCCAGGGTCAACAAAAAAAAAGTTGGAAAATAATAACATTGATTCGGTTTGCCACTATTGGGAAAAAAAAGGGCTCCATATGGGGTATGGAGGCCCTTTCGATCCCACCAGATGAATATACCACGGGCGCTGAAAGATATATGTACTTAATTACGCCGCCGACTGCAGTCGTGCAGTCATCTCTAGATCTAGTGTCAGTCAGTTTAACACGTATAAGAAAACCCAACACTTCAATACTTGAGCAAAAATTACCATTAACTATAATCGTAACTACTTTGTGTTACGTATAACGTGTAGTTCACAGAACACCGGTGTGTTACTTCTGACAGTAATTTACTTTTACAAGTTACGACTTACTCAACCGGTCATGTTTTCGTACATAAGTAGATACCTACTCACTTATATAAGCAGCTACTGTGATTGCTCACCGGAAACCGTTCGGTGACGTCATAACATATTTATTCATTTAAATAAATAATAACAAATATTCATGGATAATCACATCTATTTAGCCCATTTATGCCATAGTATATTATATACAACCTATCCTTATATACATTTACTTGCTGACCCGGAAAACGTTGTTTTGCCATACACTCGTACATTATTTCTAGGTTTTATCATTTAGAGTTATAAAAATAGACAGTAGGCAATTCTCAGACCTACTGTATATGCATATAAAATTTGGTAAAAATAAGTAACGCTGTTTCGGAGCAGTAGGGTAAGTAACATTGTGACACGAGAATTTCACTGCTGGTCTTCTCCACAGAAACTGTGGAGGGTTACGGGCATCGAGGCGAACCTCATAACCCGGGTTGGGCCGCAATGGGACGACTATCCCCTCGGTAACGGGGCCGTAATAAAATTGCGGTTTGCCATCCTGGCTTTTGGCTCAGGGAAATGTAGGCCCATTTAGGGCCTGTGTGTTATGTGGTATGTTGTGACTGTGGTGAGTAGCGATTGGGTGTGTCATGCGTGCGCATGTGTGATCCTCGTCCGGATCGCAGGACACGCAGTCCCTAGTCCGCTTGATGGATCACGGGGGGGGAGTTCACGCGGATACGGTCTCCCGTCAGGTGGTCGCGCATGCAGCGGCGCCAGGTCACGTAGATGAGCATGCGGTCCATTGTCTGCCCTGTTGAACATAGCGCTCGACAATCGAACCACAAACTCATCCAGCGACTCTATCCGCAAGTCACGCGCGATCACATCTTTGCGGACATAGCGACCGGCACCCGTGATGACCCGTAGGGATATATTTTGCTG
>JAFELO010002003.1:0-61860 GCA_017140195.1 Eumaeus atala
TACACACCTTTGTGCTACTAGGTGCCACTCGTCAGTGTATTTGCTACACACCTACCGATCACTGTGTACAAGAGGATATAAACCTCAGGGACTAAATAATGTAGCGATGTTCTGAAATGAAAAATATTAATTTTTGAATAAACTACAGGATGCAGTAGCAGTGGTAGTGGCGCAGTTCACATTCAACGGGTCTCACGTCACCAAACAGTTCATGTTCAATAAATGTTAATTATTGAGTCGTTTATTAATGTTAATGGGGGTTTACCACTCCCGGCAGCCGAGGCGGGGGATGTCTGTGGCCCTGGTGGCACAGGAGAAGCATAAATTATGTTAAGTAAAAGCAGAAAGTGTTTGCTGTATCTTCAAGTATTACGATTATTTTTATAGAGAACTTTCCTAGAAAGTTGGAATTTGAAACTCCATGAATCGTAAAAAAATACGCCCAGTGTGACTGTGCAGATGAATTATAATTAGGAACAGCGTATTTATTTAGGATGACTTGCCAACGGATGAACTACTTGCTCATTTGCCCCTTATGCTACAAAAGGATCCATTTTTCATTTTGCTGTTATAGAAACATCAATGTAATGACGATTTGTTCCTAATATATGTATACATATTCATATGAAGCTGAAGATTTGATTTGTTTCAACGCGCTTATCACAGAAATTACTAGCCCGAATTGAAAAAATGTTGAAATCTCAAATGAAATGTCAAATGTGTTGCATATTCCATTTATCGAGAAAGGCTATAGGCAGAGCAATATGAGGCCACTACTAACAGGACCGGAGCTACGCGGTCGAAACCGCGGGGAGATGCTAGTAACATATAGAACTATCGGTAAGGTGTACAGGATGCTTTAGTCAAGTTCAAGCAGTAGTTTACAGACGGGACACTCTGTTTTCTCTCTCTAGCATCTTGCGTCTCAGTCGCACACGTGCACGCAGTCAAGCGTAAACCGGACCAGCGGATTCTGAGTAGAAAACGGCACATGATATCCGGCCTGACATATTAAATTTCGTGGATGAGTTCACGTGCATTGTGTCTGGGCACATGCACACTAGCTGCGACCCGTGGCCTGACCCGTGTAAGCCTGTCCTGTCGGTCGTAGCGTCATGGTGAAAAGCCAACATCCTTCCTCATCAATGTAGCTATTGTACATGAAAACACTTTTTCCAATCCGACTCGCAGTTCCAGAGACTGTCGCGTACAAACAAATAAAAATATCTTCAGCTTCTTATATTCATGTATTTATTATGATTCGATTACCTCGTGGTCTAGTGGTAATCATTTTTGGCCACAGTCGTGGGGCCCCGGGTTCGAGTCACGGGTCGGACCAAAGGGTTAATGAGATTTCTAAATTTCTAATAACAGTCCGAATTCATGCTCTTGGCGGTGTTACACCCCCATGCCTCAGAGAGCTCGTTAAGCCGTCGGCCCCGGGATTTCCTCTCCGGTCGTACCGAATGTTGATGGACCCAGATCACTCGTTAGCGGCTTGTGGCGCTCCTGTCACGTCGGACTGCTATCATGTGATTGCGCACACACTTGTGCACTATAACATGTCTTGCGCAGTTGGCTAGTCTCTACAGAGGTAGTCGGCGAGGCTGAAATTCTAGGACGGCTAGACTAGTATAGATATACCTATGTGAAACTGATAAATAAAAAAAAGTGTTTTATAGCTTACGTGGAACTTGGGATTAGGCAGCCACCTCTAGTGATATCAGCCATCGGCATTAGGGCACTCTCTAATCTCTCATTCTCCTATTCCGATGGGACGGCGATTCGACACGACCCGAAAGAAACTAGGTGCAGGTTTCGCTTCCCTGAGTCCCCTGCCCCGGGAAGCGCGGTTTTTTGACTATTCCGATGTATGTAATGTCTGCGATAGCAGTTTGGCATGACTGGAGCGATCTGGGTGCATCAACATTAGCACAACGTGAGGTTATGTACCCCGTACGGAGTCTGCCAGGCCACACGAAGGCTACCCCCCGGTGATGGTCCAAGTCAGCTATAACACACCGACGGTGCTACGTCATCATTTGCTTGCTGATGTCCATGTTGGACCACCGCTGACTGTTTAAAGTGAAACGCCAACCTCTACACCTCGCGGGTTAGCGCGAGCCGCACTTCCGTTACTCTGGGAGCGCACAGCGTAGCCCGCGGTAGACACTATGTTTATATTTTGAAGTAATACTTCTCTGTACACACGTTTTGTATTAGGAATAGGCTGGTGAATGCGTGACGAGAATGCTAAATATATTTGCCTTTTATATTATTATATATATGTATGTATATAATACCACCAAAATATCAATGTATTGACACCTCCTGGCTCACTTACTGAGCAATTCTGTGGATGTTCACGGGCACCGGTAGTCGTAAATGTGCCCGACTCATGTTATTCAGCCAGCATTAACAACGTCAAGGCAGGCTTTCTGATTTTTTTTCAAAATGGTGTGTTTTATACAAAATTATATGAATTACGTGAGCGAAACCTCGAGGCGCAAGTAGTATACTACTAATTTATTCTATAGAATAAATGTGGAGAACTGAAATTGACTCACGTCTGTAACAAATTGAACCTTGTTTCATTGAAGATGGATTAATAAAGTAAGATATCAAAAAGTATCACTAATCCTTTTTTATATCAGGCCTACGATATGTTACCGATCTGACCCACCTGACCATATTTAACTTTTTTCTTGTTAGTAAATGAGGTGACGAAACCATAATATCCATTTACTGTCATTTGGATACTGAACAATAGAAAATTGTGAGCCCTCCTTCATCACATCCCCTAATGTGCCACCGGCTCCACACCAATTGCACGATATGTGACAGCCATAGACAATTATGACGAAATTACATTTCAAATCGCCATGGTTTAAAATTTCACATCATTAACATAGTTCTGTTGCTAGGTAAGCTGTGTTATGCAAGCCCAGAAGTAAGCGGGTGGAAATTACAATACTCAGCGAAGAAAGTTAAAAATGACATCGCGGAATTGTGCTAACATCACAGACTCATTCCTGGATATAGGGACGGCGGGACAGAAAAAAAGCGATTTATTTCTTTGACCAAAAACTTAAATACCTATTACAGTGTTTGGAGAAAAACCTTTAGGTAAATAAATACCTGTAGCGAGATTCTTCGCTCTTCCACAGGTCATAAACACTTAGTTAAGTTGTGGTACTTCAAAGCAAACACTAAAATTAGCATAGCAATACTTGTCCACAGAAGTAATTCCCTCTTATAATAATATAGTCCTAGCCGAACGTCGCCTACAGCCGCCATCTCTATAGAGACGAGCTATCTGCGGGACACATTTTAGGAAGAGGTAGTGCCATGATGCATAGTGCCATGCATAATGCATGACATCCTCCTATGCAACGGAATTGAATCGGTGTAGAGTGACGTCTTCAGTTCCCTGCGGTTTATGAGCAGCCGGTGGCCCATTGGGGAAAAGGGCAACGCATTGGCATAGTAATTATGTGGATGTTCATGGGTGTTGGTAGTCGTAAAAAGGCACCGATTACTCGCTTGCCACCATATTCTATATAAAAAACATATGACAGTGCAACACCATCTTCTCCCTCTTTCTCCTATTCCGATGGGACAGCAACCCGACACGACCGGAGAGAAATAAGGCACAGGAAGATCAAAAACCGCTAAATTAATAAAGTTAAGTTAGATATATGACTTTTGCAGTGTATTATTTATATTTAAAATATTATTTCACTCATTACGTAATTTCATTATTCTATGTCAATGGGAAGTACAAGTTAGGTGTCCTGGATAGACGTACAGAGTGAGAGATGGACTGCAAAGTGAACCTATGAGGGTTTCAATTTTTCTCTTGTGCCACGGAACCCTAAAAAGAGCCATAAAACCCTGTCTAAACTGTTAACACAGAGTGTCCAAGTGAAAGTTAAAAGTGAAACTTGCTTTGTTTTTTTAGAATAAATAAGCTTAACGTTGATTAAGAGTTTAAACTAGTGAAATATTAAAATGAGCAAAAACTGAATAATTTCGCTTCGGTAATGTCTTAACTACAGTAAGAAACCGAGGGGTATCACAGCTGGGTCAGGCCGGCAGCGACATCTATTCTGTCGCGTTTTGTGCGGTTTGTGTTTGTATGGCCCTCTGAAAACAGAGGGAAACACATCTGCTAAACAATTATGCGGATATTTATTGGCACCAATAGTCATCAAAAGGCTTCTCCTGCTCGTTTGCCCCTTGATACTATAAAATAAATATTAAGATAATAATCATAATTATAAGACTACATATTAATATCGTCCTACTGGTATATCAGGTGAAGCTCTTTTGTCTCTTATGTGGGTCTCTATTTTCGTCGGAAGTCATTCAAAGTATCAGACTGTTCGTTTGTCCCCTAATGGTATAAAAATTACAGTGATACGGTCGCGATTTGTGCGACCTCAAAATCTCCGGTAGCACTCGCGGGTTCGAACGTGCACCTCTATATATAAAAGCTAAATACCACTTCCAGATAAATCACGAAATCTCAGAGATTATAACACCTTCAAGAGCAAGGTGCTCCTTGTACCCCTCTTATAAGAGGAGGGGACTAAGGAGCAAGTGGATGAGCCGCTCTCTGTACCCCTCTTATAAGAAGAGGGGACAAGAAAACAAAAAGAGGCGGCGGTTTTGCGCACGGGGCAAGGGGCGAGGACGGGAACCTCACTCCATAGCACTGACCCAACGTTGGTGGAGTTGTCCTGTGGTGCGGGACAACCTCACCTGAGGTGGCGCCGGTCCCTTAGGAAGCTAGCCGTCGAGGTCCGATGATTTGTTGTCCCGGAGCACCTCTTCATAGTGGACACTGATAGCTCTCGCGGTGATTTTTTATTTATTCGCCACTAATTTACTATGTCATAAATTTGCTAAGAATGGTATACATTGCACTCTGTATCGGTGAATATGCTCATACCTTGGCAACAGAACTCAGTTGGTGGCATTAAGGTGTTTCTTATCTATTATTATTATAACAACATCAGGGGTGCCTCAGGAATCCCACTTGGATCTGTTGTTCTTCATTATATTTATTAATGATTTAATAAATATAATAAATTCAGCAACTCTCCTGTAATTGTTTGTTTTATGCAGATGATTTAAAAATGTATTACACTATCTCAAGTTCTAGCGACTTTGTCGTATACCGTACCTACATACTTTGTACAGGTGGTGCCATCACAATTTCATGTATTTAAATGTCCATAAGTGTTTCGTCATTTCTTTTACTAATAAGTGCCTCAAAATTAATGACACTTGCAGCGTATCCGGACAAACACTCACTCGATCCCACGCTGCAAAAGATCTTGGCATCATTTTTACGACAAACTTTCTTTCAGGCCAATACATTATATCCAGAGCATGGCGACTTTTAGGGTTTGTCTGTAGGTCTCCTAAAAAATTCCAAATACCGAGCAGCACATTGTATGTATTTTATTCACTAATGCGTAGTATGTTGGAGTATTGCGCCCAATGCCAGAGAACGGTTTGCTCCCGTTTCAATTCAGAAAAATCTTATTTAGGCTATTAAGAATGACTTGCGTATTTCAACGCACAATCATTGGAAAGACGTCGCAAATAATTTGATTTAGTATATTTATATAAAATTTGTCATTCCTCAATTGATTTGCCATACCTTCTTTCCCAAATCTCCTTTAACATAAAGTGCTCGCAGGGCACATAGGACAATTCGATTTGCCCTGCAGATTTACAAACATAATATATCTTGTTATAACCCTCTGGTACGAATGGCTCGTCGAATCGAATAATAGTTTGGCAATTGAGAGAGGAAACCTTGAAACAAGTATTATGCAAGTATTCATTAAAAAAATTAGCTTCTTTTTAATTATGAATATAAATAAAATTATCTATATATATATATATATATATATATATATATATATGGCACAAGGCCTAGCGGTTCTTAGCACAGTGCTAGGCTAATGTGGTATCACTAATGACACAGTCCATAGATAAAAAACATTTATCAGTTCAGCAATACAAGTCCCATACTTTGAAACGGGCTAACCTGATTTGATTTGTCCTAAAATATGTATTCACCGATATTATTTATTATCATTACAGAGCGCAGTGACTGCTTTCACGCATGGAGAGGTACCAGATGAAAAAGAAATAACAGTACAACAAGACAGACGAATAGTCAAAAGAGACGCAGCAATACTCATAGACAATTTTCCCACCGAGCCAGTTTATCGGAGAGACCCCTCAATTATATATAGACAAATTACACGAAGACGTTACAACCCAAAACCTAAATACGGACCACCCAAGTCGAAGTACAGATCATTGAAAACGAGAAAACTGCATAAAAAGCATAAGAAACCTATAAGTACAAAATATGGGCCACCCAGTCGCAAGAAGCGGCCAAGCAAACCAAGGTATAGCCCACCGAAGCCAAGCTACAAACCTGTCTATGGTCCACCCAAAAAGAATCCTACATACAATTATGAATCCGTAGAGCCGTGGAATTACGGCGATGGTTCGTCAAATTATGAACAAACATATGAGAAGCCTAGTTTCGGGGAACCCCCAACAGATTTCGACGCGTTTAGCGCTAGCAATATACACACCCAACAATATAAACCTGATGAATATGAAAGTGCACATTTCGACCAAGACGCCGTTTATGAGACAACAAACCATAACAATCACAATTACGAAATGGAAACAGACTACAACTTCGCGAACACGAAACAGCGACCACATTACACAAAACCCGATTATTACGATGAATATTCAAATAGAGAAGTTAAAGGTCGACCAGATTTCACTAAACATGAAATTTATGACGAATATTCAAACAGAAACACAGCAGATCCAGATCTGTTAAAGTATAAAAATAATCAAAATCCCACCACTGAATATGAGAGGAGCAGACCGTACAGGAAGCAGACAAAGAAACCATCTCGGAGACCGAGTTCTGATGATGACAACGACGACGTGTTGGTTGGAGGTCAATACGCTGAGCCACCAGCAAGATTCGTCTCCAAATTCCAGTCAAGTGATTCAACTTACGATGGCACAGAATTTTCTCCAATGCACTTTTATATGAACCCAGATAGGGTGTCCACTATGTCATCATATGTTAATTATAAGAATAGCAATATGGCGTTCAGTCCACAAAACCTAAACGATGCATTCAGTATAGTAGAAGCAAAATAGTCATAATATTTATGTTACTTATTATTTAATAGTATTCGTTATACTTAATGTATTATTCGAAGGTTTTGCTTCGGCTCATACTTCATCTCCTCCAGTTGAACAAGTAATCAACTCAATGATAAGTGGAGAGAAGTTTATCTGGTGTGTCGAATTGGTTTTCCTATGTATGGTTTTCGGATGTTTAAATGTTACATTAACAATAATCGACAATGTTACTTAGTTACTAAGACTCGACAATGTTTTGTAAATATTATTTATGTCCCTGCCTAGTACCCTAGAGTTGATATAACTATGTTTTGGTAATAGTTTATCGGCGTGACTATAGAAATAGAATTATAGCTGTAACCATCAGTTTCAAGTCCTCTCAGCGATCATGCGTCTAGGGTCTAGACTGTTACACCAACTGGTGGCGGAATCATGCACTTTTTTGGGTATTAATATTAACAATCTAGCGGCTGTCTGCCTGTCATTTGTCAGTTTTACCTGTTTTATAAATAAAGCTCCGGCGAGACAAGCTGATCATCATAGGGCGTCACCGGTCACCGGTGGTCGTGCATTGGTATTTGAGAGCTGCTGCTGTGGTTAGTTGTAGTTACAGAAAACTCTGTAGTTATACAGAACACTACTCTGCACCGTAACACCAGGGCAAACGTTTTGACTGTGATGTCTTCTCGTGCACGGTCAATGTACACGTTGTCACTCGCAACAAGGAATCTAGGGATTTCTGCACCGCGAGTCACCCGAACTTCTAAAACTGATCAGAACCTCGAGGAATTGCCTCAGCCCTGACTCGACATGCAGCATATCGCCGTGTGGCGAGCGGAGACAGGCTAAGGTCAGAGTGTAGTAATATGCAGACTGCAGACTGCAGACTGACACTTGATATAGACACCTACAATACCTGTTTCCACGCATATACACGATTGCAAGTAGATCCACACAGATATATAACCCCTACGATGTGGTCGCCCAGCAACAAAGTCCTTTAACAAAATAAACTAGTTTTTTGTATTATATTTAGTTTTTTATATTTCTTGACCGTTTCTTATAGTGTTAAGCTGCAACACTGCCAAGTGACATCAAAATCCGTTTTTGACGTCGTCGAGTAACAAACATCCAAACATCACAACATCTAATCTAGTTGAAATCTAATCTAGTTGAATATATAAAGTCGATAGCCCACAAAGCGAATTATTACTAAATTAACTTAAGTTGAACATATAAAGTCGATAGCTCACAAAGCGTATCCCAAAAGATTTTAATTTCGACAAATTTTCTGCTTCCACTCGAATTAATAAAATGCTAACACTATTTTAAAGTCAAATGGCGCCAGTATATTAGTGTCGCGACGCATTCCGTACCATCTGCGTTTCCTTCACGAATTCTTTTACGAAAAACTAATGTATAAACAAAGATAAGACTTCCCATAAAATTAATAGGAAATATGTAATTTATTAAAATACTCGTACCAAAATAAGTTTATAGTAAAAGATATTCAACGCTATGTTAAAGCGAAGTTTCGTGCGTTTTGAGGAACCGGTGGCCCCTTGCGGGGTGGCGAAAAGCAATGCCACTGCCTTCCTTTTTATAGTAATTGTGCCATGTTCAAGGGCATCGGTAGTCGTTTAGGCTCCGATTGGTCGTTTCTCCCCCGATACCAGAAATAAACAATTTACTTTTACAAATTTTATTCCATTAACCTATCGTTAATACTAAATATCTGTGTACATAACATACTAACGTAAAAACACACAATTTAAAAATTCACTAACCGATCAAAGAGATGCACCTTTTCATATTCAATACAATTAGCTGCACAACGGTGCAGCTAATAATGTACATATGTACCTAAAAATCATAACTGTTTGTAATTCGGAGATATGCAAGCTTTTGGAGCTTTTTCTTAGAAAACTATTCCTCGCAACTTACCCTAAAGCTTACTTTATATTTCCGCTAACGAAAAACTCGAGTCCATCAAAAAGTCAACTAAAAACGAACCATGCCTTTATATCGATACGTCTAACGTCTTTGCGTATTTTTGATTTCTTTATTCAGGTGTAATGTTTCATTAGTCTTTCGTTTTATCTTTGGATTGAAATAAGGGCAAAGATGGATAGACCAAATTTTGAAAGAGTAACCGAGTCGTCATGTACGCCATAATATAATTACAAATAAAACACTTCTAATAACTATAATACTATAAGAACTTAAGTAAAACTTAAAAAAGCCGGCATTGGGTCTTAAAAAAAATATTAAGAAAACTAATTGTATATGCTACAAAAGAGTATTTCAGTGATCTGTCTACATAGAGAATCAATTAGTTAGTAACCAGTGTTATAAATCTAATGATAATGGAAAGCTTATTCATAATTGTCTAAGCTATACTTTTGGGAAATCATACTGATGAGATTTTTCGGAGGACTTGTGATAAACTTCTCCTAATTTGCTTCTTCTTTCTCGCGTTCCCACACGCGGCTCGTGCTGCTTCGCACGCGCACTGCGCAGCTTGTCTCGTGGCCGCACACTCAGCACAGGCGCACTGCAGCTTGCGTTGTAGATGAGCTAATCTGGCCCTTGATTCGCACATGACACGTTCCTTCTCTTTCAGTCCACATCTGACTTTGTCCAAAAGACAGCATGCTTCCTTCTCGAGTTTACAAGCACATGTGGCAGCTTGGTTCAATAGTTTGTGCTGCAAAAATAGAATGTTAATAACTATATTACTTTACTGTCATTCCGATGATGAATATTCTAATATTCTGACTGAAGGTAGTTGACTACCATCTCGCTCATTGTTTAACGTTATACCACCTACATCGCGTCTTAAATATGTCTCTACTTTGTTACAAGGAAAGTCTTTTGCAATCTTAAAGATATACGCTACAATGTGTTCCCCTGAAATAAATTAATTTAGGATAAATTTTAAATGGAAAATAAAAAATCCTTTAAATGAACAAACTAAGAAACCTGTGCCGCAGCCATTTGGGCAGTTTGTTGTGCAGTGCAAACGGTCTCTTCTTGTTTCTTGATGGCGCAAGCTAATTCAGCAATAGACGCTTCGGTTTCCTTGACTTCCTGTTGAAGCTGTTCTACTACAGCTTGTTTTCCAGCCAATGCTGCCTCAGCTGCCCTTGCTGCTTGCAACGCTTTCTCAGCCAATTGTGTTTTTACCTAAAATGTAATGACAAATATTTAGCGAAAATAGGCAAAAACATGGAGTACAACATCAATGACCGATAAAATTCAAATTTCTGATCAAGTAATAGATGCCATTGTTGCATTGCAGCCGAATAAGTCGGCACCTGGACACCTCCCTCCGCAAATTGACAGCTATGCGTTTCAAGTGGTTCATCTGTGTCTGGTGCTCCATTGGAGAGCAGAGGACTATGCGGATGATTCTAGGCGTTGGGAATCGTAATCAGCATAGCCGAGCAAACTTCGTTAATCGGTAATCCGATAGTAAAAAATAAAAAAAAAAATTAAAGCGTTAAAGCGTTACATTTTAAAAAATTAATGAAGTTGACGTTAAGGGTTAACTACATCATACATACTTTTATATACTTGTGTCAATGATCTGTGTATGATAACGATATGAAAAACATTTTTAAGAGCGTTACATGTAGCGTAGATATGTAAAAGAATCCGTCACACATTTGTTTTCGCGCAGCGTTCAAGCAGGCTTCAAGGTTATGAGAGTGGAGCGTGGGGCCCGTGGTTAGCGAGCTCGGCATCTCCATCAGTGTATCTCTTGTCGCACGTGGCGTGAGGACTCCGCAGACGATGACGGACTCGTTGGCTAAGTGAGGCTTAATGTTTTTTTATAGAATAGGACGAGTAATCGGAGCCTTTTTCGACCAGCGACGCCCATAAACATCCACATAATTACTATGCTGGTGCGTTGAGCTCCTTCACCCCCCTCCCCCAATAGGCCAACGGCTACTCAAAAACCTAAACTGAACCGGACACTGAAGATGTCACTTTACGCCGGTATCAAGTGAGCGAGAAGTACCTCCCCGGTGGTGCCGGCCCACTTCCGTTACAAAGGAGGATGTAGTGTCATGCACTATGCACAACATCCTCCTTTGCAACATGACACTACCTCTTCTTCCTTGCAGCATAGCACTACCTCTTCCTGTAAGTACGTCACATCAGGAAGAGAAGAGACATCGCGACCCTCATGTGCTGTAAAATAAGTTTCTAATTTCACAGAGCCATGTTATTTGTAAGATGAAACCGCGAGTGTGTTAGTGAGGTGTACTTGTTATAATTACATTTTTTATCACACGGGTTGACTAACTGCCGCTGGAACCGTCTGCCAGGACAAGTGATACTTAACAAGTGATACTTAACAAGTGATACTTAACAAGTGATACTTAACAAGTGATACTTAACAAGTGATACTTACCAAGTGATACTTAACAAGTGATACTTAACAAGTGATACTTAACAAGTGATACTTAACAAGTGATACTTAACAAGTGATACTTAACTCACTTAGCAAGAGGATAATGGTGTACTTAGTGCTGATCAAGTACTTAACTAACACAATGTAACACCGAAATTGTCAGTTTATTTGGTACTTAATTTGACAATAGGCTCATAATTTATAAATGTAAATGTCGCGGTCGGATTGGCCAAATTACGTCTAGCCATTTTTAAAAGCATGGCCGTTTTGTTTTGTGCCTACCCCATTGGGGCACTGGCATAAAGATGTGGTGTTGCTGTTGTTGTATATATTTCTTGTTATTTCAAAATCTTTTAGACTCTTTACTTTTTTTCTAGTATACATTCAAAATATCAACTGTGTTTAAAAGTTTATGAAGTCAACTCGAGTAGAATATTATCCAACGCAATACTGCCTTCATACGAAAACTGAATATCAAAGAGCGTGCCAATTTCAAGGTACACGAAAGTGATTTACACAATCCTCTCTACACAACCCTCTCTTTAACAGGAGACAGTACTAAACAGCATAAATTAAACTAAAATCAAATCCTTAACTAACAACAAAATAGCAAATAAGAGTTGCCAAACACGATATTGGATCAATAAAATAGTTAAAAAAGTTAGCACTCGTCCTCTTAGGTGTTCTTCAATGACATGGGTCAGTTATAATAATCTGTCCGATATAATAATAATATTAAATATTTAAATTAGTGGACAGATAAGGGCTGATAACGATGATGATTTAAATAATTTAACTAAATATGTATTTATATTGTCTGCCTTCTCATATTGGATTGCATCAAAATCATGTACTGTTAAAACAAGCTATTACAGGGGGTATCTATACTATTATTAAATACATAAATAAATAAAATCAATTTATTTCGGATAACATCCTTATCATGATAAAGAGGAAACATTTTATTACTTGTTTACAGTTTGCTTGTTTGAACTGAACTGGCTCCGTACCGCACCTGTCTTTGACGATTAGACTCCTACATTGTTTGTAATGAACATAGGCTAGATAATCTTTTCCAAAATTTTAATCTTTTCAAAATGTTAATCATTATGAAACTTCGATAATGTAATAAAGCTTGTGAAAAATATCAAGTAAATCCTTATTAAGCAGCTGAAGTTAATGACAACTACATGTCCGGACAGACGTTCTGTCATAAATTTAATTTGTTGTCACTGCATTGCCTGTTCATACCATGCATTTCTAATTTTTATATTTTTGTAAACAAGGAATGTTTGCCACTTCGTGAAATATCCGAGCGTAGCCGCGAAGGACTGCTAGTGTTATATAAAGTGATCCCATTATTTTCTCATTATATTACTACAGTAAAAAAACAACTAGGAAATTCCTTATTCCCTTGGATTGACACGTCTCGTCTTCATAGGCAATTGTTGGTGACTGCTCTTAGAACACGCATAGTTTGCATTCCTCACGAGAGAGGTTTCGTCTCTTAATTGTGCAGGTTGCAGAGCAGCCGAGGATGTTCGGCATCGTAACGAGCAATTTAGACGACCTCAATTTTGATTAAGTAATATTTGTAATAATGTCGAATATTATTATTATTTTATTATTTTACATTGTTATTTTGGCCAATCCAGTATCGGATAGGACTATTTGGGTGTGTCGGAAGTCTAAATCGCCGTATTTCATTACGGCTAACCATTTTCAAAAACAAATTCTTCTTTTGATCTTTTGTTTTGTGGCGCGCCAATGATTTGCCGAATAAATACGGCCGAGTGAAATTCCGCCAGAAAGTATTCGGCGTTACAATTTCTTCAGTAGGGCTAGCCTTATAGAATTAAAGGGGATCATTATGCGCCTCTGACACGCTTCAGTTCCTAATTTTAACACTCGCGGCGTTTACTTGACATGATTACAACAATGACATCGATTGTCAGAATATGGAAAAAGTAAAAAAGCTATGCCCTGATAGACCTAAGGTTTAGGCGGGAGCTACCTCCAGACCTAGGTCACTTTTTTTATCTGCACTTAAAACACTTGGCGTAATTTCATTTAATACTTGTATCGATCTAGTGATCGATACAAGTATTACTGCCTTTTATGTTATTACTGCCTCATATCAAGATATACAATGAGCTTTAACGTCAGCCGCCATATTTAAGAACGCATCGCAATGTCAACCCGGCTATAATCGTCGGGGTAAACAAAACGGCCGGGTTTTTTGAATATGGGTAGCCGTAATGCTATACGATGACTTGTACAGTACGACTGCAACATATACATTCAATCATTTAATGCTAAAACTAAGGTTATCTTAATTTGTCCTTATCTTTGTAATTTTCGTTATTGGGTAATATAGTCAAAATCTCGAAACAGCCCTTATACGTGACAGGATTTTATTCCCTATGAAAACGTGACAGGATTTTATTCCCTATGAAAAATAAATAAGTCTCCATTACCACCTTCCAGCCAAGCAATTTTTTTTTTTGGAACAAATTATTTTTATATGTGCCGAATTTCATCCAAATACGCCCTGTCAGACTTACGCGGTGGAGTAACAAACATCCAAACATCCATCCGCTCGCACATTGAAAATATTAGTAGAAAAAATTACCATATGCGCTGCTTGGGCACCAGCTGCGTTTTGAGCAGCATGAGCTGCCTTCGCCTCCGCTGCGGCATTCTGGGCAATGCACGAGGAAACCTTCGCTTTGCAATCCCTAGACGATTCTCGCTGAGTGTTCACTTTCCTGTTCACGTCATTTCTGTCTGCCAGTTGCCTTTCCGGTCTTTTTTCTGGGAATGCCGACACTGATGCTAGAATCACCAACACCAATATTACCGAAATTTGCATTTGTAACTTCTGCTTACGTTCTTATATTTTTCTCTATGCTTTCACCGATTAAAACGATGATAGCATATAATTTTTGTAAATTATGAAAAAATAGGACCACAATATCGTCGGCTAAAAAAATTTCTATATCTTTTCTTGTGACATTTGTCATAATGTTTATTCTAAATTAGAAAAGAATACAAAACCAGCAAAGAGTATGAGATTATGAAATGAGTGCCAACACCGCCAGTGTACGTGGGTCAGTAACAATCGGAGAGGTGGGCGCCGTGCGCCGAGCCACGTGCAGCGTCCGATAACCTAGGCCTAGGCCCAACGAAGTTGTGAATTAGTCACAACTTCGTTGGGCCTAGGCCTATTTAATACTAAATACTAATTATATTTAATATATCATTGAAATGTTACAGAATATATGTTAAATATGTTTAGTTTTTTCTTTAATTTTATATTTAGATCAGTATTTATCAGAAAGAAATATTCAAAATCAAATCGCTCTTACGAATTTACTCTCACGCGAATGCACTCATAAGAGTTTAGCCCTTAAAATGCCTCATTCGTCGTTTTATGAGTATTTGTTATACAATAAGTATGATGGATATGTTAATTGTACATGAAATGAACATATCACCATTATATATCCACGATCATGGGCCACGCGCACCAAGGGACTGTTATTCTATACTTGAAGACGAAAATGTTTCGTAAACCGATAACTGGCAGCTTTATGAAGAATGTGTTTAGAATTTAAAAAGTCTGCCGCACTCGCCACATGACAGATTCTCAAAGACACATCTTTTAGATGAGATAGCAAAAATAATGAAAATTTGTCGTATAAGTTCACAGCTTTAAGGAAATTTGATATGTAACGGTAAATATATGTTATTTTATACGAAATCCAGTAGAAATTCAGAAATTCGGTCAACTGTGAGTTTCAGAGCTAGAGCCTAATGGGGAAGGAAATGTCCGGATTATCAAGCGCCTACATCAATGCCAGCTTGTGAGAATTAAACTGAACGGTAACTTCTTTATTTTTCAGAAGACGAAATCAGCAAGGCCCTCTCGATCGAGAGTTCGTTTGACTCGTCAAATTATTGTGTCAAAAATGCTCTGTCTTTCGTTATATGCTTTGATTGCGTCTGCCACGTTACTAGCTTGCGTACCAGTTTGCTACAATCATTTCGGGGGCGACAAGATCGTTAAATGTTTGCGTAAGAAATAAGCATGCTATGCGTTTGTATGTCTTCATTGTCCGTTATCCTCGCCGCCGTGTGTATTGCTGGCGGACCCATAGCACTGGATTACTTTATTAAGAAGAATATCGCTACCCCGAAACCGCCAAGATCCGATAACTGCGAATGTAAAGAAAAAAAACCAGCCTAAATAAAATGTAAAAGAATGTCTTGGAGATATTGCTGTTAATAAAGTTTTATGTTTTTATTCCATTTTTATTTTTATGCTGATAGCAAATCACAGACAGGTCCCGGGAACATGTCCCATGGACCATACAGCTTCTGGGGTGAGGTCGGCCAGTAGAGACGTTGGTCGACGAACTACAGAAAGCCGATTTTATCATCATACAGAATATTATGCTGAGGACTAATTGATTTAAAACCACATCATCATCGTCGTTACCAGCCTCTACCGGTCCACTGCTGGACGCGGGCCTCTCAATGAGCGCCAGGACGACCGATCTCCTGCTACTCGCATCCATCCTGGACCGGATACCGCACGGAGTCTTGATTAAAAAATGATTGATTTAAAATTCTTTTGCAAATTTTCTGAGTGGGTAGTATCTAGTATGAATTGGGCCGGTAATATAGTGTACACATTAGTTTTCTGCGAGTTGTGAGATTCGGTGGCCCATGGGAGGGGTGGAGGGAAAGGGTGGATAAGAATATGCAGATATCTATGGTCGTCGGTAGTTATCAATAGGCGCCGACTGCTCGCTTGGTTTCCTTAAACTATAGAAAAGCGACATCCACGAGTATAATATATCCGAAATTTGAATGAGGCCCACAATTTTTGCACATTGAACTACACATCGCCTTAAAGTGATGGCAATGCTATTGCAGATTGGTTACCGGTGGCCCATTGGAGGGGAAGGGTAACATAGGGTAACGCATCTGCATATACGATGTTAGTAAAAGTCAGTAGTCACAAAGTGCCTTCTGCTTGTCCTCGCTTTATAAAAGGAATCGTCACCTTGACCTTGAAGAATTTCGATTTTATTTTTTAAGTAAACTGCCAATAATGGAAAGCATAAAATGGAGTCGATAATGGATTCGATCCCCCCACTTGCAAATGGAAGAGACGCATCCTGATATTGATATGAGGGAGGTAATCCTCATCCCCGACGGCGCTCACGCGCGGCAGTTGAGATGACCTCAGCAACGACGGCGCTCACGCGCGGCAGTTGAGATGACTTCAGCAGCGACGGCGCTCACGCGCGGCAGTTGAGATGACCTCATTCCCGACGGCGCTGACGCGCGGCAGTTGAGATGACCTCATCCCCGACGGCGCTCACGCGCGGCAGTTATGATGACCTCATCCCCGACGGCGCTCACGTGCGGCAGTTGAGATGACCTCATCCCCGACGGCGCTCACGCGCGGCAGTTAAGATGACCTCAGCAGCGACGGCGCTCACGCGCGGCAGTTGCGATGACCTCATCCCCGACGGCGCTCACGCGCGGCAGTTGAGATGACCTCATCCCCGACGGCGCTCACGCGCGGCAGTTGACCTCATCCCCGACGGCGCTCACGCGCGGCAGTTGAGATGACCTCATCCCCGACGGCGCTCACGCGCGGCAGTTGAGATGACCTCAGCAGCGACGCGAACGAAGGGCTCCTGGAGAAGATGATGATCCGTACCGTCCTTTAGGCTGACTGCTGTAGTCCCTAGTCTTTGGGCACGTGTATGATCAGATGACATATATGATGTTTATGTTCTGAAGTGAAACCCACTATCGTATCTCAACAAATATCACAGAAACATTTGTCTTACAGGCACTAATCTCGGTCTTTTGGTGACTTTATCGACACCCATTAACATCCACATAAAGGTTATGCTGTTACAGGGTCCCTCCACGACGGGCTGTCGCACTCGCACAAAGTGTACGAAACACGACAACATAGCTGCTTCACGCTTGTCTTTTATCGGTTCGCGGTGGTTAGTCACAACCGCGGCGTTTAGGCACAGCTACGGCAGTTAGTCGCAGAGGCGACGGTTAATAGAAGACGCGGCGGCTGGTCGCAGCCGGAAAATGGGGACTGCCTGCCTGGAGGGATGGTGTGGATGAAGAAGGAAACATGTGCGAATGACAATGGACGTCGGTAGGCTCCAAATAACTCATTTTGATCATAGGATCAAAATCCCCCAAAAACCCAACCAAAAGCGAGTCGAACTTGTAGCTCGCTTTTACGTTCTATTAATATGAGCCAGTCTACACGTTAATACATTTCACTACGACGTGCTGGATGTCTGCTATACTTCTGGGCGCAGTTCGATGTTGGAACTCTTAAAAAAGCAACAATAGATAAGTGAATCAATCTTAAAATGAACTTATTGTCATATCAATTCCAAAAGAATTTTCGATCCAAAATTAACAGAAAAATTGTAATGCCAAGATCCGACCGATTCTGACCGACAAGTGGTCCGATTACATCATTGAGCCGAGAACTTCTTGGTCCTAATTTCAATATTTCCTTTTTTGGCCAAATCAATATGTCATGGAGACAAAAAACTCTATTTCAAATGTGGAACATCTATCAAAATTAAAAGCCCCTGTGGACTAGTCCTATATATACTATTTGAGTTTTTTTTGTCAAAATGAGCGAGAAATTATTGTGGAATTGTGCAAGAATTATCATACTTTCTGGCTTATCCTTCGGAATTTAACCGAGGAGGCAGAAAGCGAAACAAAATCTAGGTACGTTTCACTGAAAAATCTTCTTCTTGATTTCGTAGACGCAGTATGATACCTGAGGTGAATCAGTAGATTATTAGCACTAAACACAGACATTTCACATGTAATAGGTACAAGCGGTATGGAACTTTTCCAGGTTCATTGCATTGTATCCAAATGAGTCTTACATCGGGGCCCCCACAGACCGGTCGATAGGAGCTGTAAAGCCAAGGGGGACATTACATCAATGAGCTTATACAAGTGAGAGATGGTATAGGTATGTCCCGGGCCCAACAGTCACGAAACTGCTGACATCCAATAAATAGATGGTATGTCCGAATTAGGAGATTATCATTGTTGATGGCAAACAAAGGGTTGTTCACGTAGGGTTGCAAGCTAAAATTAGTCATGATCAATGCTGACCCAGACTTATCTCTTGACAGCGCCCTTAGAGAGTGAGAGTTGGAGATTTTTGACCATAACCGTATCTGGTAACAAAGATTCCAAGACGAAACAGTCTGGGCGTGCCGGCCAAATTCGGTTGTCTTTTTCTTACTGTTTATCATTTGACAAGTGCTATACAACTGACAAGCTTGCGGAAACGCTCTCCGTTGCAATCGTTTGTGTAATTCACTTGCACTTTCACCCGTTTTATCACTCGCTTTTCTCAGTAAATGGGCGATTCTTGCAAAAGGTACCAACAGGTCTAGAGATTAGTGAATTCCACCAAACAAAACATTTAACTTTATAATATTGGCATAGATTATATTGTATTAATCACCAATGATTTAAACGTAACGTCCACAACAAAGACCTCCAACTTGTCTTACTTGAGTGATATGATCGAATCTTGACGAAGCACTTCGTAAAATAAATCAATCATATAACTCGTACCTTAATTGATCCTGGGTAGTTTGCGCCGGTCAACTGTAAAGGGGTTCTTTACAATATGAAAACAAATCGAGATGTCGTCGCTTATCGACACATTCCTACAAAAAAGGAAGACCCCGATTTGTTTTCTCACATTCGCGAGATCCTTTCTTTCTTTTTTTTCCAAAGCCTTTCAAAGAGCTCCATTATTTTGTAAGTTTGTAACGAAAATGCCATGCCACCCAAGACACAATGGCATGTCCTGCGTATATCACACCTAGACATTCTGGAGCTACTAACTTTGCAAATAAGATTCTCCTCCCTTCTTAATTATTTATAACAGTTTCAGATCTGCATGATTTGTGTGTCCCTCTTCAGTCTCATTAGTGCTGTGTGGATAGTGGTGTGTTTACCGATCTGCGCACGTGGCCTCTTCCAGCGCAGGGTCTGCTTCTGCCCCGGACTTCCCATTTGTCCAAACTGCGGCATGAGCTATTGAATATTTTTTGAATAGGTAAGTGTAATTATTTTTATTTTTACATTATAGGGGCCAATCGAGCAATCGCAGTCCAGTTGTGACTTCCAATGCCCATGGATACATGCACAATGACCTTGCCGATCCGTGGCATTCTTTCCCTGCCCCCTAATGAGCCACATACAGTCGCACGAAACGCGACACCGGTATATGATGCCATTCCACGCACGTATCACGTGAGGGAGAGATCCCCAGTCGTGCGGCACAATCATGGTGTCCTATTGTCGCCTGGAAAAAATGTTCCGTTTTACGACGGTGTGAAGTCTGAACTGTGGTGGACTATTCCTATTCCGTTTAACAAGTTCCTTAGTCTAGGTTCTGTATTTGGAGGTTGTTGACGATATTATCCATCTATAGGTCATAAAAGTATTAGTAAACAAGCACAACATGGCTGTGTAGGTGGGGGCTGCGGGTAAGACAAGTTATTTTATGAGGGTTCGTTGCGACAATGGCCATACTTAGGAAGAACGTCATAGCGGAATTAAAAATCACGAGAACCAGGGGTCCTAAGTCCAGGAAAGAGCTTGGGACCCCTGGTGGTAACCGCCTTGAGAGCACAATTGTTGAATATGTATATTTAATGATTAAGACTCAGGAACTACAATCTTGTAAGTAAACCGTCCAATGATTGCATTATGTAACATATAATATTTTGCATACTAGGTGTGCGCTACGATTTCGCGCGTGTAATTTTAGATGTGAAAATATCTGGGTTCAAGATAGAAATATACTCTACGATCTGATTACCTATTTCTACATCACTGCATTTACCTTAATTCATTAAGTTTTCATTCTCACCTTAACGGCTACAACTCATTAGCAATTGCACTAAAATTAGTCAAACAATACATCTGTGGCAAATTCGACCGAAATTCGTTACAATTATAGTAAACATTTTGATGGTTTACGTGGTTGGAACCGCGGGGCGTAGCTAGTATTGAATAAACATGAGAACACAATCGCACATCTGACTTAGTCTGTAATGGCCAATCGATTCGAATTAAGATCGTCTGTTCCCTAAAATGCCAGTCTTTGTTTCAGACTCTAATTACGCGGTAAAATGATTTGTTTTTCCATGATGACCGCCGCCGCCGCGGCTGGCCTGATTATCTGTGGCCCATTATTATGCAACAAGATATTGAAGGGCTTCTGTAAATGTTTAGGAAAGAAATAAAACGATTATTAGGAAATACGTGTTTTATTTGCAATACTGATATCGTAATCTGCTAAACGACTTAACATACTTATAAAATAGACAAGAAACGGAGACACTTCCAGACACATCGGTCGCTTTAACACAAATTCAATCTCATTGCGATTTATCTATTTGGAATAAACCATTTCGGTTCTGGAAGAATTTCTTTGCTTTACTATCTGTAGTTATCGGATACAAATTTACACTTACGTATTTTACTCAAACTAAATCATTGAAGCTATCGTCACTGGTAACTAAATTGCCGGGTTTTTATATAACAAACATTACCATCCATTAAATTAAACATTAGGACTAATGTATTGCAGTTAGTAGATATATTTATAAGTTCATCGTGAATAAAACGTCTCAAACAGGCCGGCAAAGAATCATTTTTCTTTATTATGGTAGATGGCAGCATTGTGCTGTAATTCTAATGGGCGACGCCATTTTATTTTCAAGACTGTCTGTTGGCCAGTTGAGCTCCACGTTTATTAGGGTCTGAGGTAATCGAATCCCTGCATCCCTAACACTTACAGACTACGGTACAATTATCTTAACTATCCAAAAGCTTCATTTGGCAATATATTGTCGTATAGGTTCACATAAATCACACATTCTCTTTACATGGTCGCTGTAGTCTAAGGGCAAGCCCTCCGGGAGATAAAATGGAATTAGACAATACAGTAAACTCGCGAACACTTAAATATATAGGATTAAATAGTTTCACTATGATTTATTTGAACTACGCAGTAATAATTTATCTGTATTTCTTTCATTAGATTCATGCAATTTTTGTAATTGTTTCAGACTGTTTTACGATAAATGATAAAAATGATTAGTATGCCCATAATGACGGCTGTTTTGGCCGCTATTCTCATTGCTGGCGGCCCAATAATCTGCGAGAAGGTAGTGAAATGTTTGCGAAAAGGTAAAAAGAAATAAAACCACTCAGGAAACACGTGTTTTATTCTAAACATTAAAAACATACACCATAATATCACTTGACTGAATTCTCAACTAGACTAACGTAAAAATTGAGCAAACACTTTAGTATACATTCGTCAACCCTTACGTATCCGAGAAATAAATAAATTAACAAGTTCTTCTATATGACACTACTATTAACTATGCGCTAAGTGTCAGCAGAAGGATGAAGTGGTGAAGAAGCTTGGGAACTCAATTGAGTTGAGTGAATTGAGCTGCTTTGTGTTTAAGCCATGTACGAATGACTAGGCAACAAATATGTAACTATAAATTTGTACCCATCGAAACCGAGAGATAACCGTAACCTTGTCACAGTCATGGATGAATTTTCTTCGCTATTTACTCTCTATTCAACTATCTTTGCCACTCAATCAATTGCTAACTATGAAGGTACTATTTGGACTATGATCGCCTCGTGATTGGAAGCCAAGGCGTTTCGTGTGTGTTTGGTCGATTTGCAATATCCTTTTTAAATCTAATTGCAGACCCTTGGTCAATTAGTTTGGCTGCGAGTGGGTTTACTGATCTTGCCGTAGTCGGTCTTACAATCTGCACTTTTTTGTCATTCACTATTTGGAACTCTGGCAATATCTCCGCACTCGAGCGATAAACTCTCCGAACCGGAGATAACTTTTCACTATCGTTTATTATCGATTCGTCCACTTTATCTAGATTATTTATTTCTGTTATTAGTTTTTCTTCTACTTTGGTCTCTACAATTGATGTTGTAGGATTTTCAGTAGTCGGTTCTGGTGTCGTTGTGTTGGCTACTTCGGGTTCTGGTGAAACAAATATCTCCGTTACAATCGGTTGAATGGTTGAGGTAGAAGTGGTAGTAGGTTTAGTTGCTGTGGAATTTTTCCTGTACATAAACCTTTGCCGCTTTCGTTTTGAATCCACAGTGGAATTTTCGGCTGATGTACTGCTATTTAAGTCTATGTTTGTGTTAATTACTATTGGAGAGTCTTCACTTTCTGCAGGTGTCAGGTCCGGTTTTCTCCGTACACTTCTGTCTGTTTGGTTATAATTCCTACTACCACGGTAGACCGGTGATGCGGTAGCAGCTACTTTCGAATGCCTTTCATCGATGACTGGTAGAGGGGTGACGAACATTTCCTGCACATTACTTGCTGATGGTTTTGTTTCTTGGTTTCCTAAAATTGTAATGGCCTCTTTAACGCCTTCTTCGACGTCTTCCTTGTGTGTTTTTTCTGTAATAAATGAACAATCATTAGATTTGTTGTTGTTTGTTATAATAAAAAGATTTATTAATTTTACTTAAGAAACACGCAGAAAAAAAAAGTCCCGCGGTATGAAAAAAATAGGAGTAGTAACGTGTAAAATATTTCACTCCGCGTGCGCGGAGATGTTAACGTCCTTAACTCCAGAATTTTCGATTCCAGAAATCGTTCGTTCTTAAGGAATTGAGACCAGACCCATCTCGGAGCCCAGATAATTTTTATATATCTGTTAATTACTATGACTATTTATGTATAAAATATCCCTAATTAGCCGATGTACCTACTAGATAGGCCGACTCATTGTTGAAGAACTATTTGTTGAATAGACCAGAGTAGACCCATAAAGATTGTGATAAAGAGGAGCAATTTGGACGACGCGATGGTGTCATTGGTCCCAACCCAAGTTTCTTTTCATTCTAAGTTCCTAATTTATTGCCTCGGAAAATTGTAAACTTAGTCTAAAACGTCTTACTAACTCGATCTTATTATAGCCTACTTTAAATAAATTAATTTTAAATACTTTAATTAACAAATGGAAGATGCAATATCAATTATAAACAGAACCAATTTGCGGCGATCATTGGGCAATTGCATTGTTGCAACAAAAGCTGCATTGTGGCAGCAGGAAGGTACCTCTCACTCATAAGATGTGGCCTTATGAGTGAGAGGTATACTGATGTGTAGTAGCGCCGCAAGTAAAAAGGCTCTGGCGATCATCTGATCGGCTACTATCTACTTTTCATAGCTCAATTGATTCCACTCACGTGACTACGGTCTACAGTAGGCTCTATATCACAGACCGTAGTACGACGGGCGAAGACGCGGGGCGCAGCCAGTATGTTATAGTTATAAAAGGACATACCATCTTCCATTTCCTTTTTATACGAAGAGAAGAACGTGAGCGCCTTCATGAGCTGGTAGCTCTTGGAGACGGGTATGTTTGTGTCGTACAGCTTGACGGTACTCCTGCAGTCCACGTAGAACCACCAGTTGCACTTGAGTATGGTTTGGTCGAAGAGCGTGGACTCCGGGCAGAGGAAGGACTTCATGACCAGCCCGTCGTCTGTCAGCGCGCACACGTGGAACACCTGGAGCATGTCGTGAGACAACATTGAGAGGTTGTTGCTGCAGTGCAGCAGAACTGGGCTGGCACAACCAAAAAAAAAAAACATGTCGGTAAATTTAAAGTGTGTAGATACTCTCCGTCCCGGCTTCTCACTGATTTACATTGCAGGAAGAGGTAGTGGCATTCTGCACAGGAGGTAGTGCCATGCATAGTGCACGACATTACATTCTCCTATGCACCGGAATTGAGGAGGCACTACCGGGGACGTACGGAAAGTGACATCCTCTGTGACGCGTTTCATGCGGTTTGTGAGTAGCCGGTGGCCTATGCGGTGAGGGGGAGGAAGATGAGCAACTCATCGGCGTTGTAATTGTGTGGATCATCATGGGCGGTAGTGTAAAAAGGCTCCAACTCTCGTTTGCCCCCTTATTCTATAAAAAAATGTTTCTTTTAAATATTAGTATAGAATACGCTCTACGCCCTGTGGACTGCAGCAAGCGCTGTACTTAAACGTATGTATAGTGTAACGATGAATATTAAGTTCTAAATTGATGGTCGTTCCCCTGAAGAATTAATACTCCACTACAACAACGTCGGTTTGGTTTTGCTTAAGACGTCATGTTGGGCCACCACAATGGAATAAGAATTGTAAAAACAAAACATGCGCGTGAGTTGGTGTTTGTATTCCATGAATAAATTGCACGGATACTCTCTAACGGACCTCATATCAGCTGTAGAGTTGCCAGCGCCCATAAATCCAATAATACATACTTAAAAAATAAAGATGTGCGGCAAATGTATTTTTCGAGGTCGACATTTTTTTCTTCTTCATGAATCATAATAAACAAAATCTTAACATTGTACAAGAACTAAGACCGATTCCCGAGGAACGTTTTAGTGTATAATTTGCTAAGGTAACAACACGGTCCTTGTTATTTACGGGCGACGCTGGCGTGGATCGCTATTTTTTTATAGAATAGGGTTGTCCTCTTACACCCCCCCCCCCAAGGGCCACCGGCTACTCACAAACCGCACGAATCGTGACACTGAAGATGTCACTTTACGGCGGTATTATGTAAGCGAGAGGTAATTTCCCGGTCGTGCCGGCCCCAATTCCGTTCCACAGGAAGATGTAGGGTCATGAATTATGCATGGCACTACATCTTCCTAATTGTTTACCATTCCAACTTTAAGTAAAACTAAACATACATACAGCTAAGCACAATGACATTATATTTCCTTTCTGGTGCCCTACCTTTAGGTACTGCAAATTTAGGGGCCCACTGTATTGAATTGCAAATGATTACTCCACTTAGCTAACAATGTGATATATTAAGTTTGGATCGATCTATTCCAAATGCAAAAGCTTATGACAGGAAATGTATGTTTATTACTCGTGACGCAAGTACAAACAATACAGAATGAATTTGGATGCAACTTGGCACTGATGTTTGTTACACTCGGAGGGATATTACCTCAACCGACAGCAGACACGCACTGCTGGGCCTCAAACATAATAAAGAACCTATACTCCTGAATAGTGTACCTTGTGTTAGTGAAAGCTAAGCTAAAGATAGTGTTACCTAGCGTCACCTGTACGATTACTCGATAGAGCCTAAGATTGAAGTGGTGTCGACTGCTCTTTTGTCTTAGCCATAAAAAAACATTATATTACGGCCAACAACAAACTTAAGCACCTTGACAGGACCGTAGCAAACAGCTAAGTTACAACTGAGCAGGCTCTAGGTGCCAAAAAGCCGCCGGGCGTAGCGGACGGACCCGAATAAATATCCCTACCATACATCCCAGGCTCTCGTCCCCGTACAGTCCCGGGAAGTACTTTTGGTCTCCGCAGTGGAAGCTGGTCTCGGGCAGGTCCACCTTGGACTGGAAGTGGTCGTCGAAGTTCTTCTCGTAGCCGACCGGGTAGTACTCCTTAGGTGCGTTCATGACCTTGCCACTCGTTGGGTTCCTGTGTACAGAACAGTAAGTATAGTATATAATATAGTATATAATATAGTATGTGCAGTAGAAGTAGTACAGGGTACACGATCATAGCATGAGGGAATAAGAGGTAGTGCCGTGCTGTATTGCAGCGGAATTGGGCCGACACGCCCTGGGAAGTCCTTTCGCTCAGATTATACTGCCGCAAAGTGACAACTATGCTGCATTTGAACATTATTATCCAGGAGAGCGGATGTTTATGGGCGACACAACTACTCCTTTGCCCGCTTACACTATAAAAAATGAGATTATATATCAGGCATGCACAGGGTGGTTTCTGTCGCTCATACAGGACTGACTTTTTCGTTTCCACTATTCGCGTTTGCGATCGTCAGGTACCAACCAGTATGCAGATTAGGTGAGAGAGGTAGCGTGATTTGGTTGTGCAAATGTTTAAGTGCACCGGTAGTTGCCGAACACCTCCAACTGCTTTATTGTCTTCTTACAATAAAGTGTGTATGTCTCATGTACACGATCTAGAAGTTACACTTCCTTGGCGTAACAGGGTAAAAGTCTCTTAAAAATTACCTTTTACTCCACGTTTCTAGAAAAAAACGACACCAGCAATAGAAGAAAGATATTTAACACATTGAAACTTTTATTGTAATTAATATTTTTATTTTTACCTTTTTGTGAAAAACTAAAATTTTAACTATATGTAACTTTAGGATGTTGGTTTTTAGTGAGCTAAGATGATAGTATTTTATTACGATCAAAAATATTTATTAGCTCACGTGACACAAGTTCACCTCCTGCCCTAAGAAGCTCGACTGCAATTCCGTCCCTCGCCGGAGCCTTTCCCCCTTAAGCTTCACAAGAGCTAGACCAATCTCATTGAAGCTGACGTTCGGAAGATCGCCTGACAAATATCGTGTTAGGCTTGCACGCGGATCGCTGTTTAGGATATCGGGACGAGGAGCGCGCGACGTATACAACTTGCTATAGAAAGCTTCGATCTCAGATAAGATCTTAGGCTTAGAAGAAACGATAACCCCGGAATCAGTCCTAACCTTTGTCATATGACTTCTTCCGAGCTTCTGCATAAAAACTTTCGACCCTTTATTCTGCTCAACCGCTATGGTAACCCGTTGCGTAATTGACCTGCGAAGGTCTCGGTGTATTAGTTTGCGGATTACTTTAAAAGAAGCTTGACATAGCAGACGCAACGTCTTCGTATAGGCTCAATTCGGCTGCAATGCAGCACGGCACTACCTCTTGGTTCTGCGCGAGCCGCGGGCTTGTGACCCCGAGTATAACGTCGGACAACAAGTTACTAGGTTTACTCATAACTTATTAATATTGTAAATGCGAATATGTTTTGTAAGGGGTAGTGCCATGATGCATAGGAGGAGACAGTGCCATGACACTACCTCCTCCTATGCAACGGAATTGGGCCGGCACGACCGGAGAGGTACCTCTCGCTCACTTGATACCGCCGTAAAGTGACACCTACGGTGCCGTGAATAGCCGGTGGCCAATCGGGGGAGGGGGGGATGAAAAGGAGGGCAACGCATCGACAAAACTATGCTGATATTCATGGGCGTCGGTAGGTGTTGAAAAGCCCTATACTATAAAAAAAATGATTTGATGCCTCTCAATATAATTTAGAATTTTATCCTACATAGTCAACATAACAACGTGTTCCCTGATCGTGACATCTGGTACGATTTTGCAAAGGAGGGATTCATTAATTCAGAAATTAAACAGGTGGCGAAACTCTCCTTGATTTAACTTGGCCATTCACCACGAGTCGCAATTATAAAATATCAAGAAATAATAATTTAAGGTATAATTATAATTCGTAAATACACATAAAATAATAATTTAAGGTATAATTATAATTCGTAAATACACATAAAATAATAATTTAAGGTATAATTATAATTCGTAAATACACATAAAATTTTCATCTCAATTTATAACAACAATAGGATAAGCAGTACCAGTCACATTAGCAGTCAGAAACCCCAATTCGTTCTAGTGTCTAATTCATTTTACTAGCTGCGGCTAACGGTTTCGCCAACGCAAATTTTGATTCCGTGGTAATACCGGGATAATAAGTTGAAATCTTATGTATAATTCTTACTTAAGTAAGTAGCTGTTGAAGAATGTTTGTTAACATGTAACAGTGTGTCATTTTAATATACTCCATAAAGTACTTCTATTCTATTCTAATTAAAGTAAATATATTTTACGGGCGACTGTCAGACTTACAATACAGACTTTGTACAAGAACTATAAATCACCGCGTGTAGGAGTTTGGTTACAGACAAAAGTACCTACAGAATTTCGTATATTTTATATTAGCGATCCGCCTATGAATAGCACACTAAAACCTTCTACGGTAAATGCTCTTTCCATTGGTGAAACTCCGTTTAGATTTTTACAAAATCGGGTAACATTGGGATGCAGAATCATTTATCTATGAGCGTCAATAGTAATCAAAAGTAGTTCTACTCGTTTTCCCCTCCTATACCATGAAAAGAAACTACAGAAAGAGTATACAAAGAAACGTTAGAAGATTACTTAAGCACATATGTTTAACATTAATTCAAAACTGTATTGAAAGTGATGTAATGAGGCGAGCGCAGTCACTTACCGCGAGAACTTCGGTGCGTTTCGTGGGAGAACCCGAGCCGGGGCGGAGCCTAGATTTTCATTACGTCACATCGGCCCTTATAGTCTACCTATCTATATAAGCGAAATACCAATCACTGATTATTCACGAAATCTCAGAAACTATAACGCCCACAAGCAGGCAGACATCCATTACTTTAGAATGGTACAAACCTCCACCTCCAACGGTGCGTTTTTGTGGGTGCTCCACCCGTGCTAATAATAAATAAAATTCTATCCTCCTAACCGGATGATTACGTCTCTCTCTTTTTAGAGATAAGCCACCTGCGCGGTATCCATGAACGAATATGTGAGCAGACTCAAGTGCACTCTACATTCCTTTATTATCCTATTTACTTGGGACGTCTGTCACGACCGGAGTCAAGTCCGACACAGGACCGACCAGCTGTTCTCTGAGCCACGGCTGAATAACACCGCCAACTTCGGGGTGTTATTAGATTACAATAAAACTGCTTTCACGAATTTTATCGCGGTTTATTTAATTATTTCAACTTTAAAGCTACCGTGGTCACGGGCGGACAGAGATGACAGACGTCCTGATGTCACAAATTTGTATCTTTAAAAGTATCCGAAGGGTTATAATTATTTAGTTGTTCCGATTAATACAAACAGTACTTATTATATATCGCTCCCTTGAGGTGCTATGTTTACTTTTTGGTTTGATTATGTTCACCACTGGGACCCAAGCAGAGGGAAGAGCCCAGCCATCTTCTCTATTGAAATTTGGACGTTTTTTAATTTCAATAGCCTCACGGATCATCCTTGTAAGTATTCGGTGTTCCCTAGTGAGGATTTGCGGTTTATCAAATCTAATGTAATGGCGGGGGGCACACATCGTGACAATGGTTGCGACAAATCTTCTGAAACGTCTAGTTAGGCCAGTTAAATAATGAAATAAACCGCGATAAAATCCGTAAAAGCACTTTTAATGTAACAAGTAACATTCTCTTAAACTTAAGACATCAATGTGTTATAAGATATTGAAACAGCCCAATCTAGACACTTCTTAGGAACTCGGGCATCAATCCTGGGGCGCCGCGGCCTGTGATTTTAATATGCGTCGAGGACAACGTAGCCGTACAGTCTACGAGGACGATCAAATACCTACTCCGCTGCGTATATTAAAATGATAAATTGCTATGAGCGCCATTGTTATAAGGGGAGGTATGGGAAACAGAATTATATCTAAAGTTATGTAGCCGTATAGCTATAACTAGCCATGTGGAAAACAATTAAGGGGCCAGTAGTAAAGAACCATATGGAAACTGGTGTTTTAATTGGTAAATCATTAACTTGTTGTTAAATTATGTTGTATATTATTTTAATATACAACACATTTTGACCTGTATTGAGGTACGTAAAGGTCAAATGATTAATGAAAAATTAATGACTAAGAGGTAGTGCAATGCTGCATTGCAGCGGAATTGGGCCGGCGTGACTGGAGAGCTTCCTCTCACTCACTTGATACCGTCGTAAAGTGACATCTACAGTGTCGCGTTCCGTCCGGTTTGTGAGTAGCCGGTGGCCTATTGGGGGGAGGTGAAATGAGGGTAACGCATTAGCATAGTAATTATGCTAATGTTGTAGAAGATAACCGATTTCTTCTTTGTCCCCCTATACAAGAAAAAACCCTAACAAAACTTGAACTCGGAACTTGAATCGAATCGATATCACGAACCATGCAGCAGGAAAAAAAGCAAGAAAGTAAACTCACTACCTCTTTGGTTTCTGTGGGATGGGCGCCACAACTATTTCTGGCTCCTGTTCCAGCTGGTACATGGCGGGCGCCTCCGTCGTGGTGGTCGTGGGGCTGACGATGCCAGCGTACTTGCTCAGCAGCTGCTGCTGTCTCAGCGCTATAGCCGCTTCCACAGCCTCCATCGAGATATTCCCAACCTTGGCGATCTCAGCTATCTTTGCGTTAATATCGTCCGTGTCCACCTTCAGGGCAGTATCATCACTGTACCCGCTTATAGTGTTGTAATCATCGACCTTCTTCGTGTTATAAACTGGGTACGCATTCGCCAAATCATGAACCTGATGTGGCACAGTGTCTATAAAATTAGAAATTTGGTTGGTTGGAACAGACATAGCATTAAACGAGAAATGGGCATGAGATGGATTAGCAGATGGTTTAAAAGCGGGTGATTGTATTATCGAAATGGTTTGTGGTGGCAGCGGTAGGAATGGGTTGATGGTAGTGGGCATGTATATCCGTGATGAGTCGATGAATAGTGGTGATGGAGTTATTCTAATCGGTTTAAACTGTACGGCTGGCATGTGGGATACCATTTTTGTTATATCGGATGAAAGGTAATTTTTCTCACTTGGATACACAATTCCCGGGCCATTTTGAGGAAGCTGTAGAGGAGAATATGTCTTCTTTGATGAAGCTATTGGAAGAACTTTGAGGGTTTCGTCTTTGGGTGGCAAAGGTTTGAATGCTGGCACTCCCATTTTCATCGGTTTCGCCATGGTGATGGCAGGTTGCGGTCTAGAATAGACTGGTGTTTCGTATGTGGGTCCAGCGACTATGATTGGCTGCATGGTGGTGGCGATGCGTCGGTGCAGGGTCGACAGTTTCTGGATGGCGGCCTGGTTGGGTCGACTGGCTGGGGCCATGGGCCGCATCATGATTCGATTTTGCTTGCCACGTTTCTGAAAATACATTAATTATTTTGTTAATAATAATATCTGTGGACATATCACACTACGTTACGTCAGCCTGGTCCTGTGGTAAGTACCATAAGGACTTGTGCTACAGGTACCAGGCAACTGAAGTTTACCTTGATATTGTAATAAATTTAAGATATTTTATATATTTAAGATTTCTCTTATAGGAATACGCTACCTGATCCAGCAAAGGCTTTTGGTTTTGCCGGGTTCGGGGACCACTTAGGGGTATGAAAAATAAACAGTAGCCGATTCTGAGACCTACTGAATGTGCATAGAAAATTTGGTAACAATCAGTAAAGCTGTTTCGGAGGAACATTGTGACACGAGAGTTTTATATATAAGATATAAAACATATGTAAACATCCACTAGCTAGGCGGGATTCAAACTGAGCCAACCAATCGCGAAGTCGTTTTGGTGTTATGTAATATTGTGAGTAAGTAAGTCTCTTGCTAGCGAATATCACATACACAAGGAACTTTTCTTGAACTTACAATAAGTCAATCGAATCCAAATGTGAGCCGAGCACCAGTCACCAGTTTTATTATATAATAAAAGTAGTCGCGTCTGTGGTGTAACGGTCCGGGTGTCGCCTGTTAAGACTGTTAGCCGCGTGGGGTCCTGGGTTCGATCCCCAGGTCGGGCAACTATTATTAAATGTTTCTCAGGTTATTCTGAGCACGCATTACATCGTCCGGGATTGGAATGTGCCGAATACGCTTGTCACCTATGACATCAAGGGCCTCAGCACCTTGGCTAATCATGGGTGTGCTAGTATCTCTACTGCACTTACGAGTTGCGGATGTACTCGCATACCTCTGCCTGCCTCTCCGGGGATAACCGGCGTGAAGGTAACTTTACTTTACATGTATTGTTTGTATATGTATGATAGTCAAGCGGAACACGAAGTTGAACGATATTTTATAATTGTGATCGAACTTCGATCACTGATGGCTCACTAGTGTAAATAAAAGTGAAAGACCACTCACTGATTAATCCCGAAATCTCAGAAACTTTAACACCTGAAATTACGCAGGTTCCTTTTATAAAGAAGGAAAAAGAGTTTATTGCTCACAACACAACAATATAAAATAATTATACAATAGAGTTGTTGGAAATACCTTAGTGTTGTGACCAGTAAGTACAGGTTGTAACTTAGCATTTGCCATATCAGCACCAAGCTGATTACGTGGCGCTGATTTCCAGTGATCCCTCATTTTATTTTGAGAGAGATGAGAGTGCACACACCCGCTAATAATGAATTTTAAGAAACTCCACCCATAAGAGTGTGCTCTTAGTAGGGTGGTGTACACGGATGAAACCGCGTGGCGTTGCTAGTAGGCTATAAACCAATAACGTTATTGACCATGATATATTTTAACATTTAATATAGAATGTGCCAGTTAATATATCTGTCAAGGGATTTATATAGTCTGCCTGTGACAACTGACGCCTGTGTGAGATACATATAACGTCCACTGCGGCCCCAAAGGCCATGACATGAGGACACTCTATGTGTGAGCCTCTGTGACGTGTTATAGCTAGGCATCATACACGTAATACTCCTCGCCTACAGTTCACCACCTGGCTAGCTCCCACAGCCCCTCGTATGACATCAACACGTATAAGTATCCAACAGTACCGTGTGTAGTCTTGTAGACTCTAAAAAACTACCGACGCCAACATAAATTTGCATGGACATTGTGCAAATGCATTCCCTGACTTCGCGCCATCACGACCCACTTGAGCCCGGTGATGCTGGACCAGTTCAGCAGCGAGGCAGCAGATCCAGCCTCTGACGTGACTTACCTCCTGTTTCACAGCCGGTCTGTTCGTGGTGTCGACGAGGATGTTGTCTCCGTTCTTCACGCTGACCGACCTCCTTCTGCTTGGATCTTGATTCGTCAACGACTGCTCGAAGCCCAACTCATCACCGAGACTGAACCCTGTGATCATAGAACATACATAAGAGTACGATATAATAATGTTCAGTGGCCATGACAAGGGGAGTGAAAGAGAGAAACGCATCTAAATTACATCAATGCCGGTAGAATACTCGTTTGTCCCTTATTCTATAACAAAACTGTGTTTGTCAGCTCCACTCGAGTGTATTTTACTCCTTAAGATCAAACATGACTGCGAAGAAAGACACAGAGACGTAGGGAAGGACATAACCGCGCTAAAGGTTACGCTCAATCGCTGTTCACTCAATTTCGCACATCTTATTTTTTTAAGTCGCGTGCACTACATCGTTGCTCAAGGAGTAGACTCCAACTAGTTAAGTAATTAAATGAACAGCGACAAAGTCCTTAAAAGTAGAGTAACATTCACGTAAACTTAAGATATCAAAAAGTCACTGATTGTGAGATGACCATAGCACGAGCTGCAGTCTTGCTCTTAAATTTAATAATAATAATAATTTTGATGGTAAGCTATTACGAAGCTGTTGAACTTATCGGGTGTGACACTCTGATCTCGTAAAATACAGAACTAAAATGGCCATGAGGGATCGGAATGTCATTGTGACCGAGAACCTCACTAAAATATTTCAGTGGACTAAAAAAAAATATAATTATATAATAGATACCAACTTACTAGGTAAATAGAAACAAATATAATAAAGTGGGCTTAACCTGTGAGCTAGAAGCAATTAGTCTACAATGGAACACGTCATATTTTTGTATGTTATTGAAAAATACAATAATTAAAAATATAATAACAATAGGTACGGGCAAATAGCCTGCAGATGTGTGGAATCATATAATAAACAAATACAATAGCTTATCTCCACATAATCTTGAACAGGTGTTACGGAGACAGCGGTTACGTTTACTTTTTCGTAATAGCCCGTAGTTATATTTAACTTTCGCCAACAGCAGTATTGGGTCTGGGTTAAACTGCTTTCTCCGAGTTCCTCAACTGGACTTTAATAACATTCTCGTCATTGTTTATGATCACGTTATGATTTTTGTAAAAGGTGATGCCCTGCATTGCAGCCCATTTGGGCCGTCACGAATGCTGAGATACCCTTCTCTCGTATGATACCGCAATGTGAAGGTTATACTGTCGCGTTTCGTGCAGAAAGGGAGGAGGGTCGAAGGTCAACAGGCCGACAAATCAATTGTGCGACATTAATAGCCGTCAGTAGGTGCATCAGTTTCCTCATAGGACTTATAAAAGTCGTGGCTTTTCATTCCGTATGAAAATTTAAGGTATTTTCAAATACAATTTAAAGTTCTAGAGATTAACGGGTTCAAAAAATTTGAGTCTTAGTGTATTAATCATCATCATCAGCCGGACGACGTCCACTGCTGGCCCTCCCCCACAGGGCGCCACAGGTCACGGTCACGAGCCACCTAGGATTAAGGACCGGAAAACACCTTTTCTTGATTAGACCTATTTTTAGTGACACCCTATTGAAATCTCACCCAAATGAAAAGGTAACTTATTGATAGTGTCAGTGTTTCGATGTGGAAACCATTTTGAATAATGTTACATACTTCTGATGCGCTTACCCAACTATAATAAATACCCAATAACATACAATATACTTATAAATATACCAACATATAAATATTTCAGTACTTGAAATAATAGGTCTACCTTATCTTTATATCTTTTCCGCGCATGATTTCTTTTATTTTCTCCAAAAAAACCTAATGAATGGGTAAGCTACAACAGGGTTTTCGAATTCGGTTAGTGCTTATTCGAACTAACTCTCTGAATTTGGTAAGCCTGTCTCTTAGCTAAGTCGACGATATGATTACCAGATTTATAGGGTATTTAATAACAAGTCTATAAAATACCTAATCAAATACCCCCTTAATGATAAGCGGTACAAATCCCTGCTTAGGATGTTGTTATGTAATGGATTAGCCACACACAGGATTAGGCAATAAACTCCCAAATATATTAATATTAATAAATATTTTTTACTATTCGTATATATACTCTATGAAATAAGCATTTGGTTAACATTTTCTTTTAGCTTATTTATTCCAAAAAGAAAAAAATATTCTCGACAAACTGTAACGTTTGGTGGCGCGATACACTCGAATTTAACAAAATATTTCTTAACAAATAAAAGTAGATACTTACTTATAATTACTAATTTTTATTCTATTAAGCTAACATAACGTTGACAAAACGCAATATATTTTTGGTTCTTACTATAATTTTGACTTTACTAAAGTGCTCTTTTTACAGTTTTGGAACGATTCACCAGGCACTGAGGTGACAACGTATGAAACGAACTCTGCGCTGGTTTTATCGTAACTCATCTAGAAACAATTATTCACTAGGCACTGAGGTGACAACGTATGAAACGAACTCTGCGCTGGTTTTATCGTAACTCATCTAGAAACAATTATTTCAGTTTCGTCATACTCTGAGTGCGCATATCATGTAGTGTCTGTATTTCATGTAGTGTCTGTATTTCATGTAGTGTCTGTGTTTCTTGTCCTTTACTTGTATTTTTTGTAGTATAGGGGACAGACTACCGATAGGAGCCTCTCCCCATTTTTATTCGATTACTTAAAATCGGCTAAATATTCTTGTTAAATGGCTAAAAATCCATACACATATAGATTGTTCAAATTACTAATGTTTCAGAAAATATTGTATAGCCTATATCCACCAGGGCAAGTGTATGGTTCTAATGCTAAAAGAATGTTTCAATTATGTCCAGTAATATCGGAGCCTATTCTATAGAGTGTAACAAATAAATTTTGCCTCTGTTAGAATTAAATGGAAGCAGTGGCTTTATAATTGTGCACAGACACTTGCAATATGCAGCGGTTAGGGACGCCAAGAACACACACTTCTAATTTTTCCACAGCACACATGACAATAATAAATTTACATTGCAAACATACTTTGAACAACCTTATAGCATATAGCCTTTCTCGATTAATAGACTATTCAACACAAAAATAATTTTAAATTCGGGCTAGTAGTTCCTGAGATTAGCGCGTTCAAGCACACAAACTCTGCTGCTTTATGTTATTAGTTACCTATAGATTATCATTATCCTGATCCACGTTTCCGTATCATTAACGGCATCGTGCGTACGCCACCCCACTAATGTGGGGTGGGGAAATTAGTAGGGTGCGGAACAACTCCTCCGTTTGGTCTCATAAATAATGACCATAGCGTACGCCCAAAATCAACCCGGTACATCTTTACGCGACGACGGTAAAAGAGGGGTGGCTGTCCCCCTTTCGTCTCCCTAAATAGAAGATACAAAATTCTTTGCTAGTCCTATGAACTGTTATGACAAATGCAATAGCATCGCCAACAATAGTAGGAAAGCATGCGCAGTTCGACTCCCGGGTCGCGCCAAAACTACTAGATGCTAACATCGATCAGGAAGGATTCCGAGGGACAGTAACTCTCAATAGAACCCCGCTGGACAAAGAAGAAAAAGTCGCATCAAAATCGATCGAATTGTAACCACGGCCGGGAACACATCCGCGAATGCAAAGGCTACGCAAATGCGTTGCACCTCTATACGACGTCTCCCAGTGGGCCATCGGAACTTTCAGGAACTGCACGACAACAAGTCCACTGCGCCACTCATGGCACACACCTCGGCAGGGTCGACTCTAATCGGTTAAAAATCGAGGCGATTTACATTCATTGTACATCGTTTAAATAAATCACTTAACATTACATGCAATGCAACAAATATGAGTCTACTTCTTAATTTTACATCTCTGCACGGGTACATACTAGCTGGCCTGCGGTTTCACACGCTTCAGTGAAGATTATAAGCTACATGGCCGATTGGTGGGGCGGAGGATGGGCAACTCATCGACATAGTAGTTATGTGGACGTTCATGGGCGTCGGTAGTCGTAAAAAGGCTCTGATTGCTCGATATCCTAACTGTATATAATATATGACAGACAGGAGCGAAGCGCGCGGTTTTGCTGACGGTTGTTGACGGTGACGTTGGGATCGGAAAATGTGGGTTACGCGGGCCAAACCGCAGGGCGCTGCTACTCTATTGGTATAGCACATAAGATAATAATATCGTCCTAGCCGAATTTTGGCCACGGCGGCCGCCGTCCGTCCCTATGGAGACGAACCGACAGGTCACATTATAGTGCACTAGTGCATGCGCAGACACAAGTGCACTCCCTATCCCCCCTCGTTGTCCTATTCCTATGGGACAGCAATCCGACACGACCGGAGAGAAATCAGACGCAGAACCGATGGCTCAACGACGCTCCGACACACGTTGGCATATACCAGGGGTATAACACCGCCAACTTCCTGACTTTTTACTTGTTATTTTTGTTGGAAATTGAAAAATCTCAATAACACTTTGGTCGGACCCGAGACTGGAACCCAGGACCCCACGACTGTGGGTTAACATGCCTACCACTAGACCACGAGGCAGTCAACAGACACAACAGATATCACACGACACATAACGAGTGCACTCACCTATACTGGCGTGCGCCTTCACACCCCCGAGGTTCCGTACCCTGAACAGCCCGGACTTCTTGAAGGCGCAGTTGATCTTGAACCCGAAATCGGACTCCAGCACGCATATCGGGTGAACGGTCCCTGCAACAACATGAAATTATATCAATATTGACTCATTCTGTTAAGAATCTCTCTCCGTATTTACGCTTCCTGTTAAAAATCCTCTCTCCGTATTGACGCGTCCTGTTAAAAATCTCCCTCCATATTGATGCTTCCTGTTAAAAATCTCTCCCCATTTTGACGCTTCCTACTTAAATTCTGTTAAAAAGGACTTCTAAGAGTAAGTTCGTAATGAAATTCTGTGTTGCAGCCAAACTGGGGCTGCACTACTGAGGAGGTACACAGACTCATATGTAGTTCGTCTTTACTCTAGCAGTCATCCATATTACACACGGACTTTAAATGCGAAAGTAAATCTGTCTGTCTGTGCCGTCATAACGGTCAGTCTGCTGAACCGATTGCGAGGAAATTTCCTATAGACGTATTGAGGGTATTGGGATGCATCTGGGCATTTTTCCCACTTTTTTTAATCATCGGCCAACTTTGCAAATCTCCGCGAACGGTCGCGGGTAAAATCTAGTTGTATTAATATGTAGAGATTAAACACTTCCGTTTATTTTCAGATAATTTTTAGATATAACATGCCGATAGATGTAATGTATATAATTCAATATAATTTTGTCTGTATGAGCAACGGCAGTATGAAAGCAATTACGTCAACAATTATAATTTTCCGTTATGAAACATGATTGGTTCAGGATATGTGTGCGGCCTAGATTTCACCTCCTGCTCGGGCGTCAGGAATAAAACTGCTTTAAATTGTTTACAACAATGCAACAAATTATGTACGTACGTATTATTTAACTAGCCCGAAGTTTCAGAAGCTCTACAGCAACCGTGGTCACGGATGGACTGAGATGGCAGATATTCTGATGTCACAAGTTATTTAAAGTGCCCAAAAACCCGATAGTTAAGTAGATTAAACTGCGTTACGGAAAAGTAGTTTTATTGTAATTCGTAAACATTCGCGTAAACTTAAGACATCAATATGTCGTATCGGGCAACACTCTGTGTAACAGACTGCAGCCCGATTTATTTACAATGCAGCAATTCAATTATCTTTTACTAGCTGCTGTACTACTTATACAATACAATTATTTCCCAAATTCTCCAAGTTATGTTCAATAAAGCGTGTAGTATTTGATCTGCCTTGTGGTTTGTTGGTGAGCATGTTCAACCATTGATTTCGATATCCCGGGTTTGAGTCTCGGATCAGACCATAAATTACTATTGATTTTGATATCCCGGGTTTGAGTCTCGGATCAGACCATAAATTACTATTGATTTTGATATCCCGGGTTTGTGTCTCGGATCAGACCATAAATTACTATTGATTTTTCTCAGTTTTTGATAAAACCCGGAATCAGGAAGTTTGGCAGCGGAGACGTCGTTGCAGCGTCGGTCCTGCGCCTGATTTGATCCAAATTTGATTATTCGGATTTGTTAATTTCTAATTATAATCATACAGTCCGGAGTCGTGAAGTTGACTGTTTTGCACCCCCGTGGCTGGCAGTTTATGTTAGGCCGTCGGTTCACTCCGGTCGTGCCGGACGCATGTCCCCCTGTCCCCCCCCCTGCCCTTGCTGTCCGTCCATGTCCTGCGCAATAAGCCTCTGACTCTTGCAGCTGTAAATCGTAAAGCTTCATCGACACAACTTTCTGCACCGTTAATCATTCAGTTCGTGACGCCTTCAAAAATTTATTTGAAATGCGCCGGTTCCGTATCGAAACGATGACTAATAAAACTATTAATATTTGTCGTCAGTCTGTGTATTATTTGAACATAAACCCAACTAATGTTATAAATTCGAAAGTAAAAAATTCCATTTTTCTGTTAAACTTCCCCGCAAAACGAACGGATGTATATATACATATACACTAAATTTCACATGGATATATTTTACAATCTGGAATATTTTTTTTTATCGTATAGGGGGGATAAAAGAGTAATCAGAGCCTTTCAACGACTACTGACGCCCATGAACACCAGCATAATTATGTCGATGCGTTGCACACCTTTTCACCAGCTTGTGGTAGATGACTATACATATCTGCAAGCTCCTAGGTGTAGCATCAAGAGGCTTCCTTATAAATGATGACCAATATTTTGACTTCATACGTTTAGCACCCATGCCAGTATCTTACGGGCCCTACCCTGTAGTTGCCGAGGGATCTATGCTGTACGTTACAGGTTCGTCTTCTGGTCCTGACGGCTGTATTAGCTGTCGCACAAGCGCGAGATGCCAGAAACTGTAGGGATTCAAAATCAACAAGATCAAACACGACCGAGGGGTTCTACTGCACGACTTGGAGAGCCAATATCACCTGGCTATAGGTTACAACACTAACACGCTATTCTTCAGTTACAGCGAAAATTCAACTGAAGAAATATTTAACTCAGCGTACGTAAATCTTAAAACAAATGAAGTAAGTCGAATAGACAGTATACCTAGTGGTTTCGCCAATGCCGTAGACAACAAAAATCATCTCGTATGCCTGGGAGGCAAGAAAGGTCTTTAAAATATTTCAATTTGGAAACCAAGAAGGCTGTACAAATAGACGGTACTAATAAGAATATCTAGCAGCTATTGTATTTATTTGATGTAGGATTCCAGGGCTAGCTGACACGAAAGCTGTGGTCATTGGGCTCGATAACGATAAGAACACTTACTTGTCTAATTCATCAGGTCTCTCCTTACGTGAGGTCTGAACAGGATCTACTACAAGTGTGGGTGAGTGTGTCCTTAGCGGTCTCACAACTGAAGAGCGATGAAAATTCGTCCTTCTCCACCTAGTGGGCTCTATCGTATTAAAAGCGACAAAACCCTAAAAAAGTTAACGACCATCGAAGAAAGTGTGTTCGGAATAGCAGCGGATGGTACTATAATTTATTCTTCGGGCACTTCTTTAATAAGGTTAAAACCAACAATAACGTACCGTGGCAAAAATAAGAAGTCTGCATTCTTACTTTTGCTTTAGTTAGAAGCCAGACTAATTGTTAATGTTACAAACTTTGATTCAAATAAAAGGATTTGACTAAAAATATACATATTTGTGATATAGCGTGGTGTAAACCATTTTTACTGTACAAAGGAATATAAGCAAATGTCATGAAAGCTGGTATTTTCAGGAGGATCGAAGGCAGTGTGGGAGTACCAGTTCGCCCACAATCTATTTTCGTAAGTTTGCATTGCTCCAATGCAATCGTACAAAACGATTCCCACGAAAGAGACCTATCTCTCTGATAATAAGTATCTAAAACCAGTAGTAAGAGATAGTGCCATGCCTTGTTGCAGACAATTGGTCCGCCCAGGCCGAGGAGGTACCTCTCGCTGTCATGATACCGCCGTACACCGATATCCGGTGAACCGTTGGAAAGAAGGAGGATAGGAGGGCAACGCCTCTGTATGACGACAGTGCAGATATGTATGAGCATCGGTAATCGTCTAAAGTCCCGTTTGCCCCCTTATACCTCCTACAAATAAAAATCTTTATAGCATGGATATTTGTGGCTTATGAAATTCCGCATGGCAATTCTTCTGACGGATACCTTCCACGTACCGTCAGGTAAAAAAATAGACGCCCACCATGTTGTCACCCAGTAGCCTCAATTTGAATTCACTTCTATACATTTCTTGTCCAAATAAATAAAAAAGTGACTGTACCGAATATAAATTAATGAATAAAAATAAATAAAAAACTGCTGTTGAACTGTGAACAAGTCTCAAACGGCTAAATATACTCAAACCTGATTAAAAAAAGAAACAAAACTGACCCAAACCTGAATCAAACCATTTAGCTATATTTTTTACAAAATGGAATCGCACAGAAATGTTTGTTTCCGTCATCAATCTATTTACATAAGCCTAATATACGAACTGAGCCAAGTATATCTGCAACTATACTAATGTTATAAAGAGCATTTGTTGGGTTTTGCCATTGAATAGGCTCCGAAAGCGAATGTCGTCCGTGAACTTAGGCTATACAACATTCTCTATAACGTTATATAAACTTGGATGATGTATCCAAAGGTGTGAAAAAATATCAAAATAAATCCTTACGGCGCAGCTGCAGAAATTGTTGCTAGCTATCAACTGGCTATCGCGACAGACTATCACAAACTGAATTATTTGTAATCTTGTCGTAAATAAAAGTGTTGATTTGATTAGTTTGTATTTCTGATATTTGTTTAGTTAATATGTTACAAATATTCATGTGACCAGCACTAGGTATGGAGGTCAGGTGCCGACTGGAGGTTTGTCCAGCTCACGGCCTGGTGGCAGGCGTCCTACTACAGTGAACATATCTATGTACTCACATATATCGTGCCCCGCGGCTCCACGAAACTCCTCTCCTATATAGCGTATGTCCCTTCCTCGATAAATGGGCTGGCTATATAAAACTGAAAGAATTTCTCAAATGGGGACCAGTATTTCTAAATGTTATCGCATTCAACTATTTTTTTATAGAATAGGGGTCAAACGAGCAATCGGAGCCTTTTGACGTATACCGACGCTCATGAACATCCACATAGTTACTATGCCGATGCGTTGCCCTCCTTTCCCTCCCCGCCAATGGGCCACCGGCCACTCACAAACCGCACGAAACGCGACAATGACGATGTCACTTTACGGTGTGGTATTATGCAAACGAGAGGTACCTCCCCGGTCGTGGCGGTCCAATTCCGTTGCATAGGAGCGTGGCACTACCTCTTCCTAAATTATCTATTTTATTTACATACATGTTAACATTTTACTTGACACTTCGTTATCTGAACAACATCGAGCTGTTCACAGCAAATGCGCCCGCATCTCTTGCGCTCAGTCCTCGCTCAGCCGTCTGCCGAATTGACAACTGCACAGCGGACGTTGACAATGGTGAGTACATTTTCCTGTTCGTTTTTTTCCTACTTTTTAAGCAATCTTATAGTAATGAGTATCACATATCCTCTCAAATATACGTGCAGTTTCATGATAATCAGGTGACTGTTTTGAAATTTTTAATGAACACTTATAATATAACCGGCTGTACCTAGCGCGTTACTACGCCAACAACAAAAATAAGTTGAAGAAACATAAAAAAGCACATCAGACAATCCTTCTCAGTTGACAATTATGACTTCGTTTCTAATTCTGTCGGACAAAGAAACATCCAACATAGCAAACACCCGCAAACTTGCGCACCATGCGTGGCCTCTTAATTTAGGAATAAATGAAGAGGCCACGTTTCGGCCCCGTAGGTCCCCTCCGGGAGATTGAGAGAGAGCATTGCTTGAAGACTTTTGTCTTCGAGCCTTATGTCTACCTAATTGCAATAGTTGCCCGAGGTAGACGTATTCGTCTACGACTCCGAGAATAGCACCATCGACGTTGACCGGCCTGGGGAGCACGTGTTCGTTGAACATGACCTTTGTCTTGTCCAAGTTCATCCTAAGGCCAACACGTCGGGAGCATTCATTAAGGCTGTGCAATATTTCTATGTTGCATCTATTTCTATACACCACGTGAGCACAGTTAGGGGGAAAAACGGGGGGACGTTGCTACCTCATAAAGACGACTGGTGAATGGTAAAACTGCTTCACTGGATTAATTCCTTTGTTTTCTTGTCTGCTCTACTCTTCTTTTTTACCACAAAAAGTAAAGTTATTGTACGAAGAATCACGCGACATCTATTTTACCCACGTCGCATGATGAGGAAAATGTCACTAGTCGATGTTAGTATCTAAACATATTTGTTATTTGAAAGCAAGAGAGGTTAATTGCGGCCATCGCTCATTCCAGTAATCGTAAGGTCAAACACGAATGGTGATAAACAGTCTTAGTCCGCTATTATTTACAGTTTGAGGATGATAAAGATATTATTTAGAGTACCAGGTTTAGTCATTTGGAGAAATGGGGGCTCAAAATAGTAATAGTATATCAATTTTAGAAAAAAAAATGCAATCTGCATTGCAGCCTAATTGAAGCGTACGGGAATGCACCTCTCGGTCACATGAGACCACTTGAACATTGACAGCTATGCTTTCGCGTTTCGTGCCATTCGTAAGGAGCCGGCGGCCCCTTGGGATGAATGAGGGCAACGCGTCTCAACGGATATTGATGGACGTCGGTAGTCTCCAAATGACTCCGATGGCTTGTCTGCATTACCACAGGAGTACTATCTAATTCTATCCGCGATTTGCCTAGCTCAAATAATACCGCCGTACCAGTTAGGTATTCTGAGATTACCGCGCGCGTGTTATTCACCCGTCTGAAGGTGAAGAGGGGGACCTCCCCCCCGATCATGATACTCTCCATGAGCCAAACGTTCACGTCAGCGCCATGGCTACTGAGCCTACCGCGCTCGAGCTGCCCTCGCCGTCAGAATCGGGGATGGAGGGACCTATGGTCCTTCTGGCCATGATAATAGTTAAGTTAGCTATTATAAGCTATTATTCTCATATCGGGATGCATCTCTCCCATCTTCGGGAGAGGGGATCGCTCCTTCTTACGGCCCCTACCTAGTCTCGTCGCCAGACAAGCACAGTTCCGCTTCCACAGCACAAGTTCAGGTACTCAGAAAGAACAGTTTTACTTCTCTTTAGTGAATTACTTTACCACCTAAACTTACGAACTCACGAGAGATCGCAGGACCGTCTTCATCCTTCATGGCCTAATGACTGCGAACAAAACATTTTTAATAATAGGGAAAAGGCCAACTACTCTCATGGAGCCTTCTGTTCAATGCCAGAGGTCACAAGTTCTAATCCCGCCTAGGTCATGGACGGGTCTATGTATTATACGGAATTCTATAATAAAAATCTTAAATATATATATAATTTCTTAAATTTATAAAAATATTAAATAAATTTCCGTTGTCTAGTATCTGTAACACTAGTCCTTATGGTACTTAGTACAGGGCTAGGCTAACTTCCCCACCATGGTTCAAGCATTGTGGTGGTGTGGCTCAGTAGCCTGGGGTGATCCGAAACGCCTTGGGCGAAGCCTATTAAACCGAGGAGGTGGCGGCTCTTAGAAGAGGGGACATAAGAGCAAAAAACGGCGCTCTTGGGTCATCCCTTGCCCTTGCGCAAGATGGGATGGGAACCTCACCCCATTGCACTGTCCCAAAGTCGATGGGGTCGTCATGAGGTGCGGGACAACCCCACCTGTGGAGGTGGCGTCGGTCCCTTCGGGGGCTGACTTGCCGTCGAGGTGCCCTGATGATTTGCTGTTCCGGGGCACCTCACCAAAGGCGGCACTGGTGGCACTCGCGGTAGTTTTTGTGGGTATTCGGCACCATATAATGTGCCGCGTGCCCCACATACCACTGGACCCCACCCATGGCCAGTGAAGGCGCGTAAATGCGTTTCCCCGCGTCAACAAAAAAAAAAGGGCTAGGCTAACGTGGTGTCATAAGTCCACAGATATTATAATATCTGTGGACTTATGACACATCTTCATATAATAATATATTATTCTGTGGCTCTTTATTGCACCGGCACCGCGTTCCTGTGAATTGAGCCCTATAATTTAACTTTTTATATTGTCTTTTTGCAGGTTCGTCTTCTGATTGCAACAGCTATATTAGCCGTGGCACAGGCGCGGCTTCTAGAAGATTGCGATGGAGTTATAGTCCACAACGTCAAACACGAGAAAGAAGTTCTGCACAACTTTGACAGCCCGTATCAGCTGGCTATAGATTACGACACAAACACCCTGTTTTTCAGCTACAGTGCCAACGCTGATGATGAAGTGTTCAAGTCGGCGTACATCAACCTTAAAACCAACGAGATGGGTATAATAGACGGCATAGCTGGTGGTTTCGCCAACACCGTGGACTCCAGACACCACGTCGTATACTTGGGGGGTAGAGACGGCCTTTACAATTTCGATTTCAACACCAAGAAGGCCGTACACGTAGACGGTACCGATAAGAACATCTGGCAATTGTTTTACAAGGACGACATTTATTTCACAACCTACCCTCAAGAAGAAGCTTATTTGTTCAAGAACGGCCAAGCTAAGAGAGTGCCGGAACTAGAGAACACGAAATCAATGCTCGTCGCATTCGATAATGACAAGAACATTTACTTCGCCAACTCTTCTGGTCTGTTCCTACACAAAACCTCAAAGGGGTATGCGGTCAGCCTCGGTGATTATGATCTAAACGGCATTACAGCTGACAATGATGGAAACATATTCTTCTCAACACCAGAAGGGTTTTATCAGATCAAAAGCGATAAAACGGTAGAAAAGCTAACGAGTATGGATAACGTATACGGAATCGCAATAGAATCCGATGGCAGCATCATTTACGCGTCAGACTCTTCTTTGATCAGATTGAAACCAACGAAATCATACTGTAATAAGAGTGAGAAGTCCCTTTAAATAATACTGTAGGAACATCGAGAAGTCTCCTTAAATAATACTGTAGTAACATTGAGAAGTCCCTTTAAATAATATCGTAGTAACATTGAGAAGTCCCTTTAAATAATATCGTAGTAACCTTGAGAAGTCCCTTTAAATAATATCGTAGTAACATTGAGAAGTCCCTTTAAATCATACTGTAGTAACATCGGGAAGTCCATTTAAATCATGTTGTAGTAACATTGAGAAGTCCCTTTAAATCATACTGTAGTAACATCGAGAAGTCCATTTAAATCATATTGTAGTAACATTGAGAAGTCCCTTTAAATAATATCGTAGTAACATTGAGAAGTCCCTTTAAATCATACTGTAGAAACATTGGAAAGTACCTATAAATAATATTTATTTAGTTAGTCATCAATGAAAAATGGTAGAAAGACACTACTTATTCCACAATAATACGGTAGTAACAGTGAGGCGTCTCTTTGCAGTAATAGAGAGAGGTCCTTTTACACATGACGCTTACACAACTACAGAATATAGAAGATAGATACTTAAATTGTTTACTTTTTATAAGCTTATCACATGTTACATATTGTATATATACATGTAGTGTATTCGTATAATTTGTAGTTTTATTTGTATAATTTGTAGTAGACAAACAAATAAATAAATATAATAAGAATGAGCTCGCCAAAGTGGCAATGGGCTGGTCACACACTCAGAATAACCGATGCCACTAAGGTTCTGGAGTGGAGGCCGCGTTTAGGAAAACGAATTGTTGGTCGACCGTTCACCAGGTGGGAAGACGATCTCCGTGCAGTAGCCGGTCTGGGATGTATGCGAGTACCAGGAGATCGGTCGTCTTAGCGTTCATTGACAGAGGCCTATGTCCAGCAGTGGACCGATAAGGGCTGATGATGATGATGAAATAAATAAAAAAAAATTACCACGATAAAAGTGTATGCTCGTACCTCTCTCTCTTGCCCCTACACTAGTACACTCAACGTAACTCTCTCTTTCTATCTTCACATTATATCTGCCTCCTAACTTCCGTTGGACGTTTCCGTACCGTTCTCGTCACGCATTCACCAGCTTATTCGGCAATGTTAATAATTTTACTTTATATAGACTCAGATATCCTAATAGACTCTATCAGGTTTATTACATTAATAATAGAAACAGCCCAATCGTACTTAATGTGTAAACGTCGAACTTCGTACTATCGGCAACTAGATTTGATAGCCCGGGGAGGAACCTTCTAACTCTTAACTCTTCTTCTTCGGGCTGGCGCGACGCGGGGTGTGCTTGTCGCTCATATAAGTGATGCGTTTGTTGTTTCGGACACGGATCGACATATATGCCCTTCATATGTCTCCAATGATTACTCGTTTGTACCCTTTTTATATATAAAAAGTAATGAATCATCTTGGCATTAATTAATCAAAACTGGCAGGGCTCACGCTCACACTGGTGATACGCGGGGTGACTGATAAGTATCCGAAACGACAAATAAAAAATTTAATAATCTACTTGAAACAATTTCATATTTCAATGTAGTTTTCTACCACCACGATGCACTTAGCTCAGCGCTTCTCCAATGCCGTTACACCAGTTTGATATAATGTTTTCTCTAGCCCCTCAAAATACTCGTCTACGGCGAAATAACTTAATCATTTGATGAAAATCTTCGGCCACCTAACCATTTCTAGCCAGATCTGGGGAATAGGGGGGATGCGGTAACAATTCGAAACGCAATTCATGGAGTTGGGCAAATGCACTGACGAGTGCAATGGTGCGTTTTCGTGGAGGAATAAAACTTTCTTCTTATCTAAATGGGGCAGTTTCTTTCGGATTTTTTCACAAAACTTTAGCACCAAGCTTACATAATACTCTCCATTTATTGTTTTTCTTCTTTGCTAATAATCCACTAAAATAATCAATCTCACGAACATCCCAAAAACAGTCGCCATCACTTTGCCGGTCGACAAAACCGTTTTTGCTTCCTTCGGCGCAAGTTTTCCGCTCTCAGTTCACTGCTTAGATTGTTCTTTTGCTTCAGGAGTACACTGATGTATCCTTGTTTCATCAACTGTCTCATAACGCCGCAAAAACTCGTTAGTATCGAGCCTAAACAGCGCCAAACACTCCGACGAATCGTCCACTCGACGTTGCTTTTGTTTAAAAGTGAGCAAACGCGGCACCCATCGCGCGCAGAGCTTCTTCATTCGCTACCTGCCGCAATTTAAGCGCCGATCATTCAAAACGTTTTTTTGAATCTATTCGATCATGTCTGGATTCGTAACTTTCTTTGGACGGCTAGACCGTTGGCGTATTCGCAGGTCTGTCTTCCACATTTAAAATCAGTTACCCGGGTGTGAATTGTACTCAGTGGAGGAAGAGGAGCAGTATTACTTAAAACATTGTCGAGCTTGACTTTAATCTGAGTTGCTGTTTTCCCTTTTTAAACATAAAATTTTATCACCGCACGAATTTCGTTTCTTTCCATTGTTGAGAAAATTTACGACAGAGAAAGTTCTAGGTCCCCTCACACAAATTCTATCAGTTCGAATAAATTCAAATTTGGTGTTCTATATTCAAAAAGATGATAGAATATAATGTAATAAATTTTGTTTGCCTATCTTTTTTTTAAGTTCGTCGTTTCGGCCAGTTATCAATCAGCCCAGTTCACTTTCAAATCTTTGTAAGTCTTAAGCATTCCCTCGGGTTTCCTTTGATCATAAGGCGTCACAAGTGCAGCAGCGATGGTAAAGTATGGGTCAAGTCCGTTAAATACTGTGACATATAACGAAGTTTCTCCGGACGTAAACACACAAAGACACGTCTGCGTCAGCATATGGCAGCGGTAAGGTCACACACATGTAACGGTATATCCGGAGCGTTTGTACTCGCCCCGCTTGTTAATTGGTTAAACATGTTTTATTACGCGACTGCCCAAAAACGGTAATAATTCATGTATTCAATAGCTGCCTTATGCAGAGACAACGAGCAATTGCTGACTGCCGCCTCCACTAACATTCGTATATATGCATGTATCCGAAGATTGGTAAAATATAAGTATACTACAAACAAGAAATGTAGGAAACTTATGTTTGCATTTCATATATATATGAAACCTTACTTCTTTACCTTAATAATAATATATAATATTAGGTATGTGTACTTATCACACCACATCAGCCCGGTCCCGTGCTAAGTACCGTAAGTAAGCTTGGTCCTAAAGTTTTGACACAGGCACTACACAACGGAAATGTAACATTTTAATATTTTTATAATTTTTATAAATGTAATGTTTCAGAATTTTACTATGGAAATTACATATATAAACATGACCATGACCTTGGGCGGATTTTGAAGCCGCGACCTCCGGCGTCACACGCGGACCCTCGCCACGTCCTCAACCAGCCAGCCAGGCGGCACCCGTCCCTTCACCAGTTTTGAAGAATATGTCTTCACAGACGTGGGTACAGATGGGGAGACGGACAGACCTTCAATAAGATACAATGGTCGCACCCTCTCGTCGGTGCGTAACCCACGGCGTGTCCGACTCACACTTGGCCGGTTTTATCGCCCTAATGACGAAAAATTGACGTAAAACCAGAATCCTACAAATAAGGATACCAATATCTCTTCCCTCACTCGAGTCGGTTAAATAAAATTTGCGATAGCTACATCATTTTATTTATCACATGGCAGAATCCCCGGTCGTACCGACCCAGTTATGCTGCAATGCATGAGGGAAATTACCACGTGCACTGATATGCTTACGCGATACGTCATAGTTAAGTACATCAAGTGCAAGTAACAATGAGATACGCACTGCAATATCATTAACCCAAGATGCGCAAGAAGTCGTTAAATATGCATCAGATAATTGTGGAGATCTTGTTACGTAACATCTGGCACGTAACAAACGGTTTGACTTTGAACTTGTCGACGCGGTCAAATAGGCTTATACTGGATAGAGATCAGTAGAACAGGTCCTTTCACCAGCCCATGGGCAAATCAGCTGTGGTTGCCCGGGCAGAAGCGCGGGAGGCGCTCTCCGACACGAATGAAGAGAACACAATTTAAGTTTACATTAGGCGCACGACGGCTTAGTCATCTCCAAGGCGCGGGGTGTGGCACCGCCAACTTCCGACTCCGGTCCGTTATTAGAAATTTAAAAATCCCAATAACATGTAGGTCCGAGCCGGAGATGGAGTCCAGGACCACACGACGGTGGTCGAACATGCTTACCACTAGACCACGACGCAGTTATGTATGGCACAGAAACAGTAGGCAATAAATTACAAACACTTATTATTTTCACCGTTTTTATGGAAACGTGGCTTAAGGAAGACTCGGTGAAAGTTCTGACAGAACAAGGTGCGCCCTCCGGGAGCTCAGAATGTTATTAGCCTTCTAAGTTAATGGCAGCTGTATATTCATTGCGACTTGGCGAATGTTGTTTTTTAGGGTCTCTTAACCAAACATCAAAAAACAGAACTCACATAATTTCCCCATATTCGTCCGTACGTCACAGACGTTTTACTATCACCAATCTATAAAACTTACAAAAATAAGATTCTTTCAACGTCTAATAATGAAAAAGTGATACATACTACCGAATAAACCCCAAGTGAAAAATAAATCTGAAACTGAAATGTTAAACAAAAGAAAAAGAAATAATTGTTAAAATTTGAAAGTAGTAAACGGACGCCACAAAAGTACGTACTGACAAAATAGTATAACAGCGCCATCTCTCGTAAAATCTGAACAATACTACACCAACTGCAATCTACCAAAACGCTGACACAATACGATAAATTTCTGATTATTACCAAAAGATGGCGAAACTATGCCCTGATTGTCGTCAGAAAACTCCAAATAAAAATTTTCTTAAGTGTTCCTTATGTCAAAAACACTACGATCTTGAATGTGCAAACGCTCCTATCCAAACATTTATAACGTGGACGACTGAAGAACAAAAAATTGTTGGAAATGCCAGACATGTCTCTGAGGAATGCTGAAATCTAATAACACCGACACCCCTACGTGCTCAAATGTCGGAGATTACATTCAACAACCCATCCGAAACATCACCAAAAAATAATGTTATGTGTTTAAGAAGTAATAACAAAAAATAACTCACTAAACTTCGACGATTACTTAAGTATTGTGGATGACACAACTCATCGAACACACGGCTACTCTTCAAAATTAATATCTGTAAAATTTAAACGTCTAGAAAAATTATTGTATGAAAAATTCGAAACTAGCAAAAAGGCAATAGAAATAGAAAACTTAACAAACCAACACAATTGACAATCTAAAAACCGAAATGTGACAAAACATAAAAAACAGAACATTACAACAGGAAAGCACATATAAAAATATACAAGACATTTATAAGAAAATACAGAGCCTAGAAACTGAAAATACTAAATTAAAATCAGAAATAGAACATATAAAAAGGATAACCAAATTAGAGCCCAATTAAACTAAGATGTTGGCAAAGGAAGCGTTCCCAGAGTTCTATTGTAAAAAAATTGCCATCGTCGGTCTACACGAATTAATCCATGAGACGAAGGTTGATTTGAATGATCGAATAATAGCAATAGAATTTGTTTAACAATAATCTCACCGGTTATATTGAAGGTATTTCAAGAACAGGAAGGAACAAGAATATAAGATCTGTGGTTGTTGAATTATTAAGTGAAAGAGTGACTCGACATAACAAGACACTTCGTAGACAAACTCAACGGTTACATGAAGTATCCACTACGACAGAAATTTAATTTAATTTAAATTGCAAACCCAAGACAATAGATTTCGCCAAATAACTTTGAAATTGTTTATCAAAGTGTATGTAGGATGAAAGAACAAACACACTTACTTCAATCAGTCCTAGAAGATAGAAAAACCACCCAAGCATTTGCCCTCACAGAAACCTGGATCATGCAAGCTAAAATAGATTTACTAATTTGAGATGGATTTACCCTAGCATCGTCGTATTGCAGACAAAGCTACGTAGGGGGAAGCGAGTGGCTATTCCTACAGGAAAATATTCAGTATATTGAACGCAAAGATATAGTAGACATTACAATCGAATTTATATTTGAAACTAGAGCAATAGGAATATTCAAACAAAATCTAGTCATCGTAGTTATATAATGGCCTCAAAAAATAGATGTACCGACATACTTTACAATTCACTCGAAAAACTCTTAAATACGTTATTGTTGGAAGAAAGTAAAAAAGATATAGCGATAGGAGGCGACTTCAATATCGACATCTTAGAAAATTCACAAACAACTGTATCTCTGTTAAATCTTATGAAGCGCTTCAACTATCATCAACAAATAAAAGAACCAACCAGAATAACAAATACCAGCGCCACATGTATTGATTTAATTTTCACAAACTTTAATACGAAGGAAAACAAGATAACTTTAGACGATTACGGGATTTCAGACCATAAAAGTATATTGCTCATTGAACCAAACATATCGCCGAACGAAAGGAACACATGGTACATAAATAAAAGAACTTTTAGTGAAAAAACACTACGTTTTATAGAAGAACTAAGACAAGTAGATTGGAAACTGTAATAACTAACAGTAGCAACATAAACACAAACTACGAAGCATTTCGTAACACATTATACCAATTATTAAATACATGCTTTCCTAAAACTCGAATACACATTCAAAATAAAACTACTTGGCTAACAGCTGGACTAAAATTGTCTTGCAAACACAAACGATTACTAAAAACATTTATCACACTAAACGACAACCTATTCTAAAAACCTACTATGAACAGTATGAAAATATTGTTAAAGAATGTGTAAATAATCAAAGGAACGGCATTATATACAAGAAATAAACAAAAGTGATAATATATCAAAATCAATGTGGCAAATGATAAAAGAACGTACAAAGTAACACTAACAAAGAAAACAGCTAAGCAGCTAAAAATAATATAAAATTCTAAATACAATAATAGATGAACACTAAATAAGTTTAGTGACTTTTTTTGTGAAGGTCGGAGGTACACCTGGCACTCAACCAGGTCGTCCAGACTTGTTACGTTCAGAGTACTCCACATTGAACCAGTTGACCCCTGGAAATCTCTAAGATAATATCCAATAAAAATAAACAAAGTTTTGGTCATGATGAACTTCCACCCACACTAGTTAATAAATGTGCTCAGCAACACGTATTGCCCCCTACTTGTCTCATAAATTAGTATCATCAGGTTATTCTCAGAAGGCATTATGCCGGATCTATTAAAAATATCTTTTATAAAAACAATACACAAAAAGGTGACCAAACCGTTTGAACAAATTGTTGTGCACATGTTCATGGGTGTCTATAACTGGCTATAAAACATTGCATAAGTTAACTTGTAACAGGGTACTATCAAATGTAAATACGCCCACTCCTAACAAAAGTAAACGTTTGGAGACGATCAAATATTTGTCGTACATATAGGCGCCTGTTAACGCGTGACCGGCGGGCGGCGACTTTCTCGCGAGATGGAAAGTGACTGACCCAGAGAACAGGTTCCAGTGTCAACAGCATCTGTCGTAACTCGTATCCGTCATATGCTAATCACTTTCTTTATAATCTTTACAGATGTCACTGACATGTCCACTATCTGTGGCCGCGACTACCCACAGTTTGAACGCAATTTTTGCGTACATTTTCAAGTCCCGATTACTAGGCTAACGGCACTTGGCCTGTGGTATTCAGGTATAACACTCTATATTTATTTATATTAAAAAAACTGTCGTTACAGAGATCATTTCGGAGCTAATTAATAATGGTAAATAGATAAAATTCAAAAATGTTCGTTTGTGTATGATTATTATTATATCATCGATATAAAAGAAATGTAATTGTATATTTTTGACGACCGGCTGGCTCAGTTGACAACGTGTCCGCATGCTATGCCAGAGGTCGCAGGTATGGAATCCCGCCAGGACATTGACGTTTATATATATTATACGGATTTATATAATAAAGCTCTTAAATATATTAAATTACTTAAATTTATAAAAAGATATTAAATGTATTTCCGTTGTCTAGTACATGTAACTCCCTACGGTACCTAGCTCAGGACCAGACTGACGTGGTGTACCAAGTCCACAGATATTATTATATTACTAGCTGAACCAGCGAACGTTGTTTTGCCGAATCAGGTGAACAAATCTTATCATTTAGGAGTATGAAAAATAGATTGTAGCCTATTCTCAGACTCACTACATAAAATGTGGTAAAAATCCGTTTCGGAGAAGGTAACTGTCATTGTGCCACGAGAATTATATATACGAGGGGCTATTGTTGATCAGACACCACTTCAATTATATTTGCAATTAGGAGTGTAAATAGAAATATTGAAAGCCTAAAGATTCAGCCATCAGCTGAAATTCTTTAAAGAAATATATTTATGTGGCGTTATAGACAACACAATGTCACTATCTTCCTGTCTAACTTTTACCGTAAGCGTGAGTTCAAAATCAAACTTGTGGGTTCACAATCTTTGTCCTATGTTAGCAATCGTGGAACTATGATTACAGCTGATTTTTATGGTCTATCGAGTCAACTATTGGTATTGTAAAAACACCTTTGATCGAGTTTGGCACAGGGCGTCTTTCAAAGCTTCCTTCAAACGACTTATTTATTTATTTCTTTTTTTTTATTAATTACAAAATCCACGGACGTTAAGGATGGATTTCATGGAAATTATGCGTTTGGGCTACTAGCTTCTTCACAAATCACAACAAGGTCGTGGTCGACGGCGCATGCTCCGCCCCTAAATTTGTCAACGCTGCCATATCAATGACATGCTGCAAACTAGTGGCCTTCATTGTTAAGCGGGTGATAGTAATGGGGATGCTCTATGCATTGGTCGTGCCGAAATTTCCCGGGAACATGTCAACGCGTGTCGGAACAAGCTTGTGTCTGAAGTTGAGTGAGGATTTGTTATTCAAAGTCTTGGAATGGGGCCGACTAAATTTAGTCCCATATAACCCCCATGAGACACAAGTCTGCGCATTTGTCGCTAAAAACTCACCATTCGTCGTATCTCCTCTTCCTCGTCTTTTCAAAACACCTGAATATCGGCCTGAGCTAGTATCGGAGTACTTGGTGTCGACATATCGAGTAACGTTTAGTTCCGCAGTCATTATGAAACGAATCCTAAGTTAGCCTCATAGAAGCTGGGCGTGCTCAATAGGGCAAAGTTGCAGTCCAGCCCATCGGCTGCAACAACAAGGCGCAGGTCATTTGGAGTACTACCCCTACCCGTGGGCAGGAGCCCCACAATATCAGCTCGTCTCATTTGATCGTATACAATGTAAAGCGACTCGAATCGTTGACGACCAAGTTATTTCCGGACGACGCGATTCTTTGGTCCTACACACTGTGCGTCTTTTACCGTATCTTCTATGGGGCGTGTTCCGAGGAATTGTTCGGCTAAATACCGGCAGCAGGGTTCCACCTTCGGATATCGTAACAGAACTCTAAGTACAGCGCCCATCACCTTGATATCCATAAATCCAAACAGTTCGGTTTATATGACACATACCGCGCACAACTGTACTGTGGAACTAGCTGCCTCCCTCGGAAAGAAGAGTCTTCTAGGAAAGAGCATACCTATTCTTTAAAGGCCGGCAACGCGTCTGCAAAACGCCTAGTCCTACAGATGTCTATCCCAAAAAAAAAATTAGTACAAAACATTTTTCTTTGCAATATAAATTGCCTACAATATTTGCCTTGTAACCTATCTTGTAGGCGTAGAAATGAAAAACCCATTATAAATGAAACGGATAACGACAGAAATGAAAATCGAACTATTTTTTTAACACACTTATTTTCACTTATTCGAGTTAGCAAGGGAAACAGCGTTGTTCCTCAACAAGAGAGTCGACCCCGCGTTGCTCACTGCCGTCACTTCATGCCGCTGTTAAGTGAGGCCTTACGCCGCTCGCGCCGACTCAGCTGTCACGAAAAGCCAACTTATTATAAATGAGAAAATGTACACGTATATTTTCACATTTATAATAAGTTGTTGATCTGTATGTTTGTGATACTGAAGAAGTTTTGTAAAATTTACCACGGATATTGCTTACAATCAGGTGTAATTTAAAAATAATATTTTATCCTCAAAAAATAATTTTACGCCGTTGAAACCTCTAGTAGTTATATATTGATCAAATTGTCTGTACCCACATCTCACTGATGAAATCCATATTGCATTAAACAACAGTCGTGTGCTTAAAAGTGAAATTCATAACGATTATGAAAGGTGTCGTTACAAGTCCCATAACATCAAAGTTACAGCTATAAAATTGTGCAATAAATAAATTGCTGTGCTGAGAATATGTCATCTTCTTCCTCTTAGTTGCAGGTGAGCCCACGTAGATTCTGACGCACCGTCTAATGGTGACCTATCTTCACTCCAGTTCCCTTATGACGTAGGTAGAGGGAACGGAGTGCCACATACGACATATAATAAAGACAATCTCGTGATATAAAGGAACGGGTATCAATGTTAGTGGTTACGTGTGTAACGTGGGACATGACCCGTACGAACACAAAGTTTTGCCAAGAGCTAGCATCATGCATTGCGGCCGAATCCGGAAATAAACCTCTCACTCACACTATATATTTCGGCGGTTTATGAGTTTCTGGTGGCCTATTGGAGGGATGGAGAGCGACAAGTCAGCATAAGAGCAGCCTATGGGCACCGGTACTCTTTAAAAAGTTCTGACTGGTCACACGCCTCTTATAATATAAAAACGTGACCAACAGGAATCGGATTATTAACAACTTATGCACTAAAACCTTCCTCGGGAATCGCTCTATAGTCCATCCGGTAGACTTTGAGAAAAAAATCATCACGTACAGAGAGATAGCTTTAAGACCTATGTTTTATAATGTGGAAAAACAACGGAGCTGTAGTTTCGTTGAAACTACAATCTGGTATAATATAATATATTTTTAACAAAAAAAAAATATAATAATGCGGAAAGTCTATACCAAGGAATTAGTAGAGATGATCCGCGTGTGAAGCTGCGGGGTACAGCAAAAGTAAAAAATCTTTTTTAAATAAGCATTTAAACATAAGAATGGAATCTGAGTAACAAGATCGTGACTTAGAGTTCCAGAGAAACATCTCATTTTAGACGAGGTGTACCCCATATACGACCCCTGAGAAACAAAACTTAGATTACTTCGGTGAACTAGATCGAAGTTAGGTAACACCAAAGTTAGGACCAGGGACCGGAAAACACCTTTTCTTGATTAAGCCTATTTTTAAGGACCCGATATCGAAATCGAAATCTTACCCAAGTGAAAAGTGAAAATTGAAATCTTACCCAAACGATAGTGTCAGTGTTTCGATGTAGAAACCATTTTGAACACAACAAACATATAAAGATACCAAAATATAAATATTTCAGTACTTAACATTCTTTTTATCGGATATGCTAAAGTCCACGTTAGACACACGATAATTGGTATCTAAATAAAAGAAAAGAAATTACTGATTTGTTACATCGATTTGTCGAAGAAGAAAAACAGCCATTTGTCAATATCACTTTTACCGGGTAATTGTTGGTGATTGGACAGAACAATGCGTCTTGCCGCCGATTTCACGGCAATTGGACGTGAGTTGTTAGCGATGTAATATGAGGATGTGTAACTTTTATTGCAATTTTTTTTTTTTTGCTTGCTCAGGCTTATGGTGATAATCTGTGTTGTGACCAGATCCCGGGCACCCCGGTATAGCCGGCCAATTGACACTCGCGTGGTTTTAGTGGGTATTCGATTTATCCGTGACACACACAACCGGATCCAACCAGGACCGATGACAGCGCATTAGAGATTTACCCGCGAGACAAAAAAACTTGACTTGCCTGTAGATACTAGACTAAACTTGACTTGCCTGTAGATACTAGACTAAACTTGACTTACCTGTAGATACTAGACTAAACTTGACTTGCCTGTAGATACTAGACTAAACTTGACTTGCCTGTAGATACTAGACTAAACTTTCAAATCTTACTTCATGATCATGATCCAACACCCACTACGAGAATTTAAAAACGCTAACACAACTATTTTAAGTACTTATTTTTACTTAAAATTTAAGGATATGTGGGGCCCAATACCGAACCCTGGGGACATCCCATTGACACCTTCCAAGGCGTGCGATGGCCAACCGCGAAGCCAATATAACGATTACAGAAATAATTTACGAGAGTCTGATAGATGTTCGAAGAGATGTTGGTAGCTTCCGCTTTCAACAGTATCATTGGCCACCATGCATTTTCGAAGGCCCGGAGATGTCCAAACGGACGACCTGGACGTACTTATATGTGAAATTATCTACTATCTCGAACACTGATTTTAATGCGCTTACAGTTGAACGCACTCTGACTAATCCATGTTAATTTTCAGAAATACCACTATGAAAACAGGAAGCGCAAGTAATTATGAGACGTTCAAATTTTTTTTCCTAAAATAGGCAGTAAAGTAATCGGCCGGTAGGCCTTCGGAGCTGTTAATGACATGTCATTTCCCTTCGGCCCACTATCAATGAACCTATCTTCCAGATATCTGGACAGACCACTTCTTTGATACACGCTGTGTACATCAGTATCATTTCTCCAGAAGTAGCCGTCCAGGCGTTCCTGATAATCTTTCGAGTGATTCCGTCTAATCCGGGACTTGTATTCGGTAAGCTTCTAATAATGTGATCGTCTGTACTGCTGGAAGAAGCATCTGAATCCCCACCGGAAGGAGAGCATGCAGCCGGCTCTCGCACTTGTCGGTGATAGCTGTTGTCAATTTCTGTTGTATCATCTGGGCATAGGGATTACAGGAGCTGATGCATAGCAATTTCGATGTTGTCAGAATAACCTTCTAGGAGTTTTCCGCAATGAATGACATTCTTCGGAGGTCGAGATCTATCAGTGGCGGCTCGGTATGACAAACCCCGAGGATTTTCATTTCACGTCTATGTGTTCTTGTCTGACTACACATAGGGCTTCCTGCAGTAAGATATCTCCTGTAGGATTTCCTCGTCTCGAGTTTTGCCAACATCGTCGGGCGGCCTTGACTTTACGGCGCAGACGGTCCAAAGTCGGACTCCACCATTCGTAGCCCCTGAACTCCCCATCCTTGCGATATCCGAGGTTCATTTTGGCAGTTTGCATAAGGATGATAACTAGGCAAATTCATTTTCTGGTTTCCTGGAGTCTAGTTTACCCATTCGGTTCTTCTGTCAACATCGGTCTTGATACGCACCTGATATGTAATTAGCTGATGGTCGCTTAAGCTAACACCTTCGTGTACGCGCCACTCTGATATCGGTACTCCTCTTGTCGTGAGTGTCAGAGCCACATTCGAATAACCATTTGGTCCGTTGAACGTTGGAGGCTGGCCTTGCTTGTTGTGAATGAATGGACCTCTGCTCAATATGAAGACCTCCATTTGGGTCTTCCTGTACGCTGTGTCCCGCCCTCACCCCATGAATGCGCATTGCTGTCTACGCCACTTCGTGTTCGAGATGTCGCGCTATGTCACGTCCATACTGAAAGTACACTGAGATTATGTACATGCAGTAATCTTGGTAATCGATATGCATGACAGTGCAATATTCGGAACTCAGATGGTGGAGCAGCGTAAACGCAATTTTGTCATTATTGACCAATTCCAGCTTTCGGAGTAGCTCCACACGGAGTCTTGTCATTCCTGAAGTTCCATACTGTTCTTGAACGAGAACGAAATCTAAGTTAATTTCACTGGCAATGACAAGCAGCTCAGATGTTGCAACCTCCGATATCTGAAGATGGAGCTGTCCTATCGAAATAATATTTCCCTCCTTATCCGTATTGAGTCATGTTGACTGCCTGTTGTTCCGCATATATACGAGCTGGGCAAGCCGCAGAGTTGGTTACATGAGTGCTTGCCTCTTTGCGCTTAAAGCGCTTGATGGTAGCGCAGCACTCACTTTGTGACTGACATTCGGCTTTGCGATGTCCTATATCTCCGCATTTACCGCATACGTATTTCTGTGGGTTGGTTCGGTATTTCTCTCGGTGTCCATCTTGTTGGCATTTGTCATTGCAGCAAGTGATACGTAGGTAGTCGCATATATCGGCTTCGTCTCAGCCAATATAGACACGACCAAGGCCAACCAATATATTACGACGAGCTGATGAACACTCCAGCATGACCGTGATACGCCCCCCGTTATGACCACCCTTCTTGTATGCAACCTTGCAGTTTGAACGAACTTTCCCTTTGGTCCACTCAGGATCGTCCGAAAGATTCATGACCTGTAGATCTACAAGAAGGCTATCTTCTGTCGGGTCCGTTCTTAGGTTGCGGATGGCCACCAAAGAACGACGAGCCTTGGGCTCCGAAGCCTCCAGAGTTAGTGGGGCAGCCACATTAAGTTTCTCGGCGGCTGCAGGTGTAGCGGCCCTGACCGCTATGCCAGAATTACCAATTCGGCGTATGCTCTGCACTGAAATATCCAAGCTACCAGGTTTTATTGCCTTCCGCAGCACGGCTTTGGTGCCCTCAAAAGTCTTTATGTCCACTGTGTTTGGGTAAAACACTACTGCTTGACCCTGGTTAACAGGTATGACGACCGTTGGGTGGCCCTGCGGTCGCTTCAAGAGCGATGCGTACGTGGGCGCGGCTGGAGTGACCAGTGATGTTTGCTGGGTTACCGGAGCTCATGGTCAGTTTTTGTTGCGCGTATTTTAGCTGTGTCGATATTACTAGGTGTTCAGACTCGATAAGCTTCAGTTCTAATGCAGCAACTACAGCTAAAACGCGCTGGTTACGTCCCGTTCTGCAGCATTTATTTTAAATTTAGTTGCGCTGACCATTACGTTTGATACTTCCGCAAGGCGCCGCAAAAAATTCTGCACGGTATCCAGCATCTGAATTTTGCGCATACCCATCAACCCAGATTCGGCTGCTGTGACTGTCGCTGTTCCCGTATTAGGGCTCGGTTCCGGTTTAGTATCTACCGTTGGTGCAGTAAGGATCCCCGAAACAGGAGGAACCAAAGCCTGTCGCGAGACTGTGCGGCGCTCATCACACCTCCTACTCCGTTCCTGCTCTTCCTCAGGCGATGTAATTGGTCTCTTATGAGGTCGCGAGCTTTCCGTGCTTAAGTCCATGGTGGCGGCCGATGAGCTGAATCCGAGCAAGCAATGTCCTGGGAGCGAATCCCGCCTCGATCGACATAAGCTCCTCAAGCTCCAGAGGCTTGCGACGAACTTCCATCTCAAAGAACTGCCGATGTCGCCCCTCCACGTCGTCGTCGTC